>PVKY010002370.1:0-25969 GCA_004027775.1 Bradypus variegatus | reverse complement strand
GTGTGTGTGTGTGTGTGTGTGTGTGTATTTTGCTGTGTCCCTATTTAGTTTCTAGGAGGAAGACACATCAGAGTGAGTTCACTCTGACCTTAGCAGCCTTGCTGAGGGATTTTGTTTTCTCCACCTTTCTCATCCAACGAGGGTTTCTTTTCCTGCGCACTGCTGACATTTCAGGAAAGAGAATCCTTCGTGTCCTGAGCATCTCAGAGGGTTTAGCAGCAACCCTGGCCTCAGCTCCATAATCTCCCTAGCAGACCCCTCCCCACCATGAGGTCCTAAAATGTCTCCATTGACAAATGTCTCCTGGGGGGCTGAGTTGTCCACGGTTGAGAGCCACTGGTGTAGGGGACACTGCTACAGTGGACTCCATCCCTTCATTCCTTGGCTTAGAAAACAACTTTCCCCAAGCCCCATGAGAGTGGGCAAGGCTTTCCTAGAGGCTTTGGGTTTCCACGTCCTGCTGGGTCAGTTCACTTGCAAGAAAAGGACAGGGTCAGCAGTGCTGCAGTCCCATGCCAGGTTGAAAAGTTTAAGAAATATTTATTGATATACTAAGAGTCAACCAAAAGCAAGAGGAAAACCTCCTGACATGGTTTGCTAATGTCTTTCCCCAGCAAAATAAATTAACGTCAGTCTAAAAACAAATCTGCAATCTATGTTTTACTTTCCCCCCAAAATAATACCAAACCTAGAAAATCTGCAGAATCATGAGATACCATTGAATAAAAATACAGTCATCTCAGAACAGCCTCTTCCTTACTCCTTTCCCTTCCCCCAAACCACAGTGGGCTTCTTGGGGGAGGCATTTCCTCTAACTGGTCGGTCCTGATTGAATATGTGGCAGGGCAACTGCGCTCTCAACAAAGACCTTAAGCTTTCCCAGGGCAATAACATATCCACTTTTTGTCCTTCTTTTTAAGAGAGCAAACAAACAGCCATAGTTTAAAGCAATTAGAAGTGGCATACATGAATGATTTAGCTTTTTTTTTTTTAATTAAAAAACACAAATCAGGCCAGCAATGGGCACTGGTCCACAGCTGTCATCCACCCTTCCTCGAAGTTACCCCCTCCTGGAGTCCGGGCCCAGAGCCCTCTCTCTTCAGGCCAGAATGTGAGTGCATGTGAGTGCAACCAAAAAAGGGAACACTTTTTGCTACTACATATATAAACTATGTATAAAATACATATATAAACTATGCTAAAACCTTTAAAAGGAAGACAGACTAGCTACTTCCACCTACGCAATACAGAAGCAGAGAGACAAGATTAAAATACCCACTCAATATAAAATGCTGTGAGGCCACTTAGGAAATGGAAAATACCATCTTAAGCCAGACATGTGCCTGACACCTAGCCCCCCCCCCCCACAAATACAGCAACAAATAAAAATATAAAAAGTACTACTTTTATTTATTGGTAAACATAAACGACCGACTCTGAGCATCTGGTCCAATTCTTCAGGCTCTCATGCCTGCACACACGTGTGCACACACAGGCCTTTCAACGTGAAATACTGGGAGTCACAGCACCAAGGAAAACAAAGTGAGAAGGCAAAGTGGCTGGGCATAAGGGGTTTGCAGCTTCAGACTTTGGGATTGAAGTAGCTGATAAACAGAAAGGCACCAAGTTGGGGTGTGGAGACCTGGCTCCTGGGGACAGACACCCATTTCTCCAACCACCCAAGGGCTTGGAGGGGAGACTTCCAGGACCTGGCCTGGCAGCTCCAAGGCAGCAGCACGGTGCCCAGAGCTGAAGAGCTTCAAAACTCAGAGGTACGTCAACTCCTTTCAGAGGCAGGCAGTCCAAAGGAGCCCCTTTAGTCACACCGAGGGGGACAGGCACCAGCAACCTGACCCTGCTGGGGCTCCATCGCTCTCAGACTGAGAGCTCTCCCTTCCCCCGCTGGGAAGAGGCCAGCTCTGTGGGCTTCCCAGCTCTCCAAGGCCTGGCCCCCAAACACTGGGCCATCCCCAAAGGCACACTGTTGAATTCAATTTGGCTACACTATGGCCATCTCTTCCTATTTGGCGTGGAGGGTGAGGTATTGGGGCAGCTCACAGCTTGGCAGGCCTGCTCTCCAGAGAATGGGGCTCCTTTTCTGAGTCCGGGCTGATTGGGGAAAGGGCAAGCCCACGGCAGCTCTTCTCTGCCACTGAGGCCACTCTGGGATCAAGGATGAGACCACATCTACTGGCAGATTCTAACCAAGAACTGAAACAGAAACAGACCCCACCCGACTTCTTTTTGGCATTACAAAGACCACATGGCCCAAATGCCTCCCGGCTAACCCACTCCCGTGCCCTGTCTAAAGAAAAACCCCAGGAAGTCAGACATGGGGTGGGAATCACACAGGCAGCCCCAGACACTGCTGTCTCTGGGAAAGGGGCAATCAAGAAGGGCAGGAACGGGAATCCCTCGAGGCCAGCAAATGTGGCCTTTTAGGGTCTTGAACAGTCCAAGAGCCCCCTCCCATCCTGCCCACCGCCCAGGGCTGGCTGCTCAGATTTGCCTTGCTTCCTCCACGGACAGGGACATTGCTTCTCAGCCAGTGAAAGAACAGAGCAGTGAACCCCCAGATGTGGGGAGGATTGTCAGGGCAGTGGCACTGAAGTGTCACCTGGCCGCCTACATGGTGGCTCTGCGTGGGCCATCAAAGCCCTACTGGGAGCAGCTGCCTGCACCCCCACTTCCCTGGGGCTCCTGAAGCGGTTTGCAGGGCCCCAGGGAGTACTCAGTCAGTCCTCTGATACCAGAAAACACATCGCAGTGGGAAGGGTCACTCGGGGTTTGCCAAGGGCACAATCCACCATTTCTCTCCCACAGCCAGTGCTCTAGGCTCAGGGTACATTCCCTTCCCTTGGCTCCTCGCTCCCTATGGGTTCAAGGAGCTACAGAATTCTCTAGAACATGGATGGACATACTCTGGCAGGTGTCGTGCAGGGATGTGGGCAGCAGGGGTGACAGCCTGCTCTCTGTTCCCCCAAACCTGGGAAGGTCTTCAGGTGACACGGAGCTCTGGGACCAGTCCCCTTTCCTCACCCCACTCTGGTCTTTTGGGCCAACATTTGAAGCAATGAGGGCCAGAAGGCTTGATGCCCTATTTAGGGGTTCCCATTTGGGCCTCTGAACAACTGCCAGCATGTCCTTTTACATGAAGGCCACAGCTGACTGGAAACAGTCCCCACCCTCACCCCTCCCAGCCCCAGCACTGCTGGGAAGGAGAATGTTCTGGCCAGTGAGGCCCCTTCCCTTCCCCACCCCCATCCCATAAAACAGTCCTTGCCTGGCCTCTGGGCAGGAACAGCCTGGCTGGACTGGAAGCACCTTTGTCCCCAGGAAACTGGGAGGAGAGGTCACTGCTGTTCCACCTGGTGGGCCAGTTCAAACAGGCTCGCTCGAAGCTGGCACCTGCCGTTTGTGAGACTGCCAGCTTGAGCCAAAGGGGCCACCCAGACTTCCTGAGGCGAGATGGGGGAACCAAGCAAACACCCAGAGGTAGGAACCCGGGGGGAGGGCTGGCCCCGGCCGGGCACAAAGGTGGGGTTCCCTGCCTGAAGTCACAGGGCGGGCCAGGGCAGGCGTCCCTCGCAAGCCTGCCCTCAAGAGAGGAGGCCCCCTGCCTCCTCACCCCCCAGGAGCTGCGGGTCAGTCAGCAAAGCAAAACCCAAGCCAAGGCCAGGGTGAGGAGGAGCCGGGCGCCCACGGCCCTCAGTAATGTCTCAGGCTGAAGAAGCCCACACTGGTGGGCGACTCCTTCACCGTCACTGTGATGAGGTTGGCGGTGACATCGGTGACAAAGACCTGCTCGATGAGGCTGCGGGTCGGCTTCCAGTCCTGACTGGTCTGGACAGACACCGAGAGGCTCTGCCCGGTGCTCGGCAGAGAGACCAAGTCTGGATCCGAGTCGGAGCTGCTGTTTTCCTCACCTGTGCTCATCTCGGACAGCGCCGCTGCCTTGCGGGCGTCTCCTGGGGCCACATGGCCCTCCTGCCCGCTGCTGGGGGCTGTGCTGCTCTTGGCACAGTCCCTCTTGCCCAGAGGAGTGGGCAGAGCTGCCGCCCTGGAGGCCAGCTTCTCACTCTTGCTGGTGTCGGTGGGCGTGCCGGGGGGCCCCCCAGTGCCCTTCGCAGCGGTGGGGACGCCCTTGGTGGCTGCGGCGTGGCGGGCGAGCATGCCAACCCCAGCCGTGCCATTCTTGATACTCTGTAAGTCTAAGACCTGCAGGCTCAGCTCCTGGCTGGGAGCTGGTGGGGGACCCAGGCACCCAGCGGAGACCTTGCTGCCACCAAGGACGTGTGGCGGCCCCCCCGCGCTGCCCACTTTTGGTTCTGCAGCCCCGCTGCCGGGGGTCTTCGGGACTTTGCTTCCTGGGTGGTTTGTCCCAAGCTCCCCCTTCTGCGTCCTCACCTTGAGGTCCAGCCCAAGGCTGCACTTGGGGGCCGCTGGAGCCTTGAGGGCCAGCCTGCTGGCGGCCTCGGCCTGGCCCTGGGTCACACGGTTCATGTAGTGCACGATGGAGCTCTGCCAGCTGATGCCACCACGCGCAGGGCTGCCCGCCATGCCCTTCATCAGGCTGGCCAGGCTCTCCGGGGTGGCCATGCCACTGGGCCCGCCACAGGTCTCCTTGGCGTGGGCCTTCAGGGCTGCCAGGCCTGCCACGGGGGCGCTGAGTGGAGGGGGCAGTTTGCCAGCGGGCGCTCCCAGGTCCTTCCGGGCTGTCTTCAGCACCTTGGCCAGGCTCATGGGTCTGCGGGCCGCCTTCTGCTCTGGGGGCAGCGGCTTGCGGCCCCGCTTCTTGCGGATGGGGTCCTTTGGCTCTGGCTTGGCCACCAAGATCTGGGCCTTCTTCTGTGGCACCGGGTGGGTCTCGCGGCCCCGGGGGCCCCTCTTGGGGTCTAAGTCGCTGTCGTCGTCTTCGTCAGATGAGGAGGAAGAAGATGTGGAGGAAGAGGAGGAGCTGCTGGATTTGGACTTGGAGGGAGCGTCGGGTTCCTGGAAAGACAAAGGGGAGGAGTCACCACAACCACTGCCAGGTGCCCCAAGATCCCCGGCACCTAACACCTCCAGGGGCTTCCGGAACAGAGCAGCCAGGAAGGAGCAGCTTCTCACCACCTAGCTTCAGAAAGGGTTAAGAGGGTCCTCACAAGATTACACCACCCTAAAGGTCGAAAAGAGAAGCCATAAAATGAAGCAGGTGACGAAGGTAAAGACACAGCGTCATATCCTGTACACAGCTAGCTTTCAGGGGGACAGAATTTAGTTCCAAGCACTCCAGCCGATAATTCAAAAATGGAAATCCAGGGATGCACAGTGTCCACATCTCTTAAGGGTAAGGGCTAAAGGAAGCAGTGTACACAAGCGTTTTGTAATCCATGGCAAGTGGTACTTTGCCCTCTTGCCTCAACCTCCCCAATTCCAAAACCCACCCCTTTGGAGCCTTCCACACCACAGTCTCAGCCTTTCTTGCGTCCCTCTGTTGCCAGCTGGGGCTGAATTTTAGAAGGTGGGCTTTTGGGAGACAGGACCAATGCTGGGTTCCCCGTCCCAACCTCTCCTGACTTGAATCAGGGACACGTGGATCAGACCTGGAGGTCCTCCTGGCCCCCCCGACACCCCAGCCCTGCCACACAACCACCGAGTCCCCGAGTCCCAGGGCTGGCTGGTGCCACTTTAAACATGAACTTTGGGGCATTAAACAGGAGTTCCAGCTCATGTAGAGTCACAGGACGACAGCCCCTGCAACCCTGCTCAGAGGAAGATTTAGAAGGAAAAACAAAATCTGGTCTGGACCCGTGACTGAGACTGAAGTCAGGGAATCTCTGGGCCTCCCAGGGGAAGTGACCTAGCTCTTAGCTGCAGCGTGTGGTTTCGGGGTCCCAATGCACCATGTGGGACAGATTTCCTGGGAGCATCCTTGGCTGAGACCCTGTCTCCAGACCCTGGGTGGAGGGAGCAGGTGGAGGGGATGCACCCAGGCGTGGGTCCTTCTGTTGCTGACATCCCTTTGGTTGCACCATCTGCCATCACCCTGTCCCCTGGCTACCCGATGAGCCCTGCATGGCTGAGAACTTGGGCCCATCCAGAGCAGCAGCCCAGTGCTGACAGGCCACACTGGGCAAAGGCACACTCGGGGAGGGGCCTGGAGTGGGCCAACGTCTGGGGCTTGACCCGCTGCCCAGTGAGCTGTGTGTGTTCAGTAAACCTATGAGCACCTACTGGGTACGCACCTGGGTTTCTTTTCCGTCTGCTAAGCCAGTGGTGTGTGTGTGGAGAGAAAGGGAGGGCACGGGCACCGGCAGAATTTGCTCCACCACCCAGTGGAAAGGAACGAAGAATGGCCATTGAATGTCACCGGAGACCACCTCACTTCAGGGTCCAACTCTGAAGTTGGCTGGTGCCCCACTCTGGCAGAGGCCTAACAGGGCAGCCCCAGGTTCCTGCAGAACAAAGCCTCACTCTTGCAGACAGCCCCGGAACCTTCCTCCACCCACCTTGAGCTTGGCGCGCCGGCTGCAGGAGGACATCACCGTGTGCTTCCTTGGCCTGCCCCGCGGCCTCTTGCCCCTCTTCCGGTTCTGCACCTCCTTCTCGTGCTCCCTGAAGATACACCACCAGTCAGGGTGGGAGATGCCCTGTGCAGACCCTTCTTCTGCCACATGGGAACCCCTTGTCTCCGACACCCCACAGCTCCCATCTGCCCTGACCCTGGGTCCACAGCGGCTTACCACCAGCTTCTCTGCAAGAACACACCGTGAATACACACGGCAGCAAGGCCCAATGTTTGCAACCTGGGTTGACACTACTTTTACATCCATCCCATTCAATTTCCATTTGGATCAAGACCAAGTCAAAGAAATTTGAGCCAGGTGAAGAAATGTAAAGTTCTCCAGTTTTCTCCCACCCCTCTAAAACAACCCAGGGCTGACTTCTTGCCACTTTCTGCAGGGAGAATGTTTCGTGGAAATTCTAGAACGTCACAAGTAGAAGCTTTTATAGTTACATAGCCCAACCTCTCCATTTTAAACAGAACGAAGCTCAGCACAGGCAAGCACAGAACATTCGCCCAGCCTCTGCCTCTCTAGTGCTGGCCCAAAACCTTTACCTGGTCCTCAGGGCACCAGCGGAGCCAGTGGCGCATCCCCGTTCGGCCCTATGGGTCCCCCAGAGCCCGTGCTCCTGGCTCACCTTTCTTTCCCTTTTTTATTTTTAAAATATCTCTCTGTTCCTAAACTCTGCTCTTGATGGAGGTAATGGAGGCACAAAACTCCACGGCAGCCAGGGCTCAAGGATGTTGCTGTCTGCAGTGCACCTCTGGCTGGTGATTTGGAGCAAGACAGTTGCCTCAGGCCCCTGGGGGAAGCGGATCTATCTGGAGAAGTTGCCTGGCAATTAAAACAAGTGAAATCCTCATGGAGGCTGCAAGGGGAGCTCTCCGAGGAACCAATTAGCACAACCCAGGCAGCCTTGGCCTTGACTTGCTGTCCCCGAAAGGAGGCCAGGGGACGACCTCGCGGGGTCTCCTGACATTACCCTGTCTACCTGTGCTCATGATCGGGGGCCATGCCCCACACGCAGTGCAGAGACCTGCAAGCTCCAGCCCCCTAGGGGTCTATCTTTTGGTGAGATGGGAGAGAGCAGAGCATCAATTGTCCTCATTTTCCTTCTTCTGTGATGTAACCCAGACCGACCCATAGTTTTGTGTAAACGCTTACATTTCTTGGGTATTTCCTAACCCTGGTTCTTGTCTGTTCTGCTATAACCCAGAACAAGTTTTCTGCTTTAAGGTAAGATACCTGCCCTCTCTCTACAGTTGTGACACCGCCTTGCAGAGAAACTACCAGCTGGTGAGATGTCACGTTGTCACCCCAACACTCCCCCTCTCCCAGGCTTATGAGACCAGAATTAAGAAGACAATAATAGTGCTATTCAGATTTTCTAAACGTCCCTCAGCAAGCACATGCTCGCCTCGTGTGCTCTCCCCAACTCACTTCCAAGGACAGGGCTGCTCCAAGAAGGCCCCAAATGTCCAGCTATAGCTGGAGCACAATTTACCCTGCCAGGAATGACCCTACAGGCCGACCCCAGCTGGGAACACTTTTGAGCAACTAATGTGTGCCGCCATCTCCAGCAAGGGGCAGGGGTGACACCAATACCGTCACCAGGCTGCCCTCAGCTGTCCGCACGCCACCCACCGTCCACTCTCACCACCATTTCCCCCAAGTATCTCTTAACCCAAATTTCCTACCTAAAAATGGAAGCGACACCTAGAATTATAGAGGCAAATTTGGCCTCCCGTTGTGCTCCCTGGATACTATCTGTTCCATAGCCAAGAGGAAACAAAATGGACTGTTCCTGGTCTGCTGTAATTTAGGGCCCCACTTTGTGCCATGCTCCACTCCTCCCTGGGCGTTCTCCCGCTCTGATGTTGCACCTGCATCCTGGTTTTCCTCGGTGCTGTTTGCAAATCATCCAACAGGAAAGGCCAAGGGGAGAAGCCAAAACCTTTTAGGAAGGAACTGAGGGGTTCATTTTTCCAAGTCTGGCTAAAAGAACAACCCAAAGAAGCACTTAGTGAGTCTTCAGGGCAGGTCACTGAGGGTGGGTGTTTGGGGGGTGATCTCAGACCTGAAGGTCTGTGCAGCGATTACAGAGCGCTATGGAGACGGCACCCGAGGCCCCCGGTGACAGCCTAGCTATGGGGCCTTGGAGCCCAACTGAAGCCCAGGATCCCTGGAGGAGCAGTGGGGCTGCACCACAGCTGCCACCTCCCGGGCACTCCCCCACCCCTCACTGCCCACCCATGTGTGCTCACTTCTTCTGGAAGGCCAGGAGCAGCCTTGGGTCCAGGATGTTCTCCTCAGGCTCCCAACTGTTGTGTCTGGAGAAGCAAGGGGATGAGGAGGACACCGTAAAACATCAGGCCGTGATGGGCCATTTCAGAAAGGAACTAGAGAGAGGTGGTCACCCTAACCCGTCTCCCCAGCTCCAGCTGGTAGCAAAGGCTCCGGGACTTACAGGACGAGCGGAGAAAACTCCAAATCCACATCCAAAATGAACTGTTACAGGCTGGAGCCCTTGCGGCCAGCCTCCTAACCACAAACCCACCCAATTAAAGCATGACCAAAAAAGAAGTCTGTCCCTGCTCCCACCGGGGAGGAAAACAAATCCCAAGAAAGAGCCGAGTCGCAGACAGGGAATCCCCCAAACCCTGGCCGGGAGCCAACGAGGGAAGGCTAGGCTGCGTCCAGGCCGCCAGGAGGGGGAAAGAGGCTGAGGGGCAGACAAACCACACTCGGAGATTAAGAACAACAGCGAGGCTGGCGCACAAGTGAGTGCGGCCGGGGGCCCGGGAGGGGAGGGGAGAAGCAAAGAAAGAAAACCGGGATCGGGAGAAAGGGGGAACGGATTTTGGGGAGCAGCTGTAAACAGAAAGAGCCCCTTCCAGAGATGCCAAACTCCCGTTAAAGTAAAGAAAAAGAGAATGAAAAAGAAACTCAACAAGCTTCAATGGAAAGCTCAGGTTACAGTCGAGGAAATATGGACACTGGGGTGGGGGGTGGGGGGTCCCGCGCTCACACCCAGCCCGGCCCGGCCCACGAGGGGGGCGCATGCAACAAATGGGCGCGGGAGTTGAACGCGTGAGCGCAGGCAGGAGTAGGCCGGGAAGCGGAGGGGGTATCCGGAGGGGGGGAACGAGGGAGCATCTGGGGCGGGAAGCCGCGAGCCTCGCACCCCGCGGGCTTGTAAACAAAGGGCAGCTCCGAGCTGGGCTCGACGCCCCCGCCCCAGGACCAGCCGGAGCAGCTCGCGGGGACGCGGCGAACTTCCCGCCCGGCCCCGTGGACAACTCTCCCCCAGCTCGGTCCTTGGCGTCCCCGCCGCCCCGACGGCGCGGCCCGAGGGTCCCCACGCCGCCCCCTCCCCCTCCCTGGGGCCTGAGGCGGCGCGGGCGGGAAGCCAGACCCGCATTGTTCGCGACTCACTTGGAGGACCAGCCGCGCCACTTCACCAGGTACTCCAGCTTCCCCTGCAGGGAGAGAAAAGGGGGCGCGTGAGCCAGGGGCGGGCGCGGGGAGCCGGGGTGCGCGGGGAGCGGGCCGGGGCGCACGCACCTTGCGCAGCCGCTTACTCAGGATGCATTCGGCGGCGAAGACCTGCTCGCCGACGCTACTCAGCTCCTCCATGCTGCCGCGCGCGCCCGCCCAACCCCCGAGCCCGCCCGCTCCCCGCCGCCGCCGCCGCGCGCCCCGCGAGCCCCGCACACAAAGCACCGCCCCCCGCGCGCGCGCCTGCCCCCGCCCCGCGCAGGCCCGCCCCCCCGCCGGCGCACGCGCACCACCGTCGCCCCGCCCCGCGCCCCGCCCCCCGGGGGGCTGCCAAAATCCGGCGCGGGCCAATGAGCGCACGGGGCCGCGGGCGAGGCGGGGCGGTGGCGCATTGTTCGCGCCCGTCGGCCTCGCGAGCGGGGCAGGGCTCCGGGGGTCCCCAGGGGCAGCGGTGGGAAGCGGCGTCCGCTTCGCGCGTGGGGAGGTCGCCGCCCCCACCACCGCCTGCGGCCACGCTGCTCCTGGGTGCTGGGCGCGGGGCCCTACCCGCTTTCTGGCCTCTTGAACTAGGTTTCCTTGGTCCGGGGGGAGTCCTCTTATTTTGTTTGGCACGAGAACCAGACGGGCAGGCGGGGGGGGGGCAGGGGCAAAAAACGGAAGGCCAGGTCCAGGCTGGGCGGGGGCGACAAAAAAGGGGCGGCCCTGAGTCCTGATCCCACCCCCTCAGGCCCCAAACGCGAGAGGAAAATTAGCTGAAAATGAACTGCATTAGCTGGAAGGGAGAGCTTATTGGAGAAAGAAACTTGTGAGAATTGCTCTGGGTTCTCACCAGCCAGTGAGGGGAAGTGGACACCCCCAGGCTGTAGGGCACGTGTGCAGAGGAAACAACTAATTGCACCTTTAAAAAGTGTGCTTCATGACTTGGATGAACCATTTTGGGGGAGGGTGCCAGTCTGAAGAGCTGTTTCCAACCTAAGATTCGTTAATCAGTGTACCCACGAGGCTGTGGCAACCAGGTGTCGGTTAGGATCAATGGCCAAAAGGAGACTGAACCGCATTACGGAAGTGGGTGTCCCCCCACCCCTGGGTCATCGGTGATGGGCTGCCCTTTTCTTGCTGCCAGGATCTCGTTCCACTGAGCAGCTCACTCACTCGGGTGAAGTCAGTAAGGTCTGGAGTGAGAAAAAATCAAATGCGCAGTAAAAGAGGATGTACATTAGCTTAACTTCATTCATTAGTCTCAATTTTATTCATATCAATATGATTTACCTCAATAAAAACGCATTTTCTGGTTTCTCCTTGGAGCATAGCTGCAAAGTTCTTTTTCTGGTATGCAAATGAAAATGTTTCTCCTTGCTAGGGACTGTCTAAATGCAGTTTTGATCTTTAAAACCATATTTATAAAGGATTCTGTGGGAGAAATGTATTATATTTTCAGTGGAAAGGCCTCTTATAGAAAATGCTGAAAGGCACCCATTTTTCAACTTACTCTTCAGTTTATTTGGTTAAATAAGTTGACATCCTTGAAAGAATTAGGGTGATATTTGCAAACTCAGGTAAAGTTTGCAAAGGAAGCTGGAAAAAGGAAAACTTGCTTGAGGGAAGGATGAGTGTTTTAGGGAGGGGCAGCCGCAGGAAATTAGAAGCTAAGAGCAAAGGCTTTTTTTTTTGTCATCCTACAAATAGCTGGATCAGTTTCAACTCACTCTTTCCTGCAGGATTCATCTTGGGTGTGAGATTTTGCCCTGGGAGTTTCCAGTTTCTGCATTGTGATACCTGGTTTTCATAGATATGTGTGAAAAGAAAGCTTTAAAGAAGGGGAATTCTTTATTCAGCTAGGAAATATATTTGTTTAGAATTTGATACCAACACATTTAAACAATAGGTTTCCTGGAAGACTTGACGTTGGTTGGATGAAATAATATTGAGTTAATTTATTTGGAGAAACAAGTCTGACAGATTTATTAGAATGAAAGCATCAGATAAACAGGGACGGTGCCATCCAGAAGGTGTGGCGCGTTCCTCAAAAACAAAGCTTGAAGGAGGCAGACGAGAGAGTAATTGCAGCTAATCCAACTGTGCCAAAACGTGGGTTCGCCTTCCATTTTGACTGTCACATTTTAAAAATCATTAGAACAAGTTGAAACTATTTGATTTTATCAGTCACTCGATTATTTTATCATTGACTGTCGTCTAGGCACTTCTAGATTGGAGAGTTTATGCAGCACAATTTACAGAACTTTCCGAGATGGTGGCAAAGTTCTAGATCTGCTCCGTCCAGTACTGTAGCCACTAGCCACGGGTGACTGGAGCACTTGAAATGTGGCTCGAGTGACTGAGGAATTGCTTGTTTAATTTTACTTAAAAGTTCAGTAGTTCCTATTTATATAGTCACATCTAGCTGGTGGCTGCGGTACTGGGCAACACAGATCTACAGGAATCAAGGGATTTACTTGAAACTGCATTTTAAATGAAAGCGATGCAGTTACGTAAATTAATCCTGAAACTTGCCCAGTTTACCTCCACCCCCATTTGTGCTTAATTATACACAAGCATGTTTACAACAAGTACAAAAAGATGTTAAAAATACAGGAGTAAAGGAGCACATTCAGAGAATAAATAATTCGTTTAATACCACTTTACTTTTTATGTGCAAGTGACAGCAGTGACAAATACTAACCCACTGATGTTTGTAATGGCACTGAGAAAGCAGAGAGGCAGAGGGAAGGGGTGACTCAGCAGCTTAGAATCACACCAGCGGAAAACCAAGGATCCTGGGTCCGCCAACTGGCAGTTAAAACTTTCCATAACTTGAGTGACATCTCACAAAAACGGTTTCATAGCTGCTCATAGTTTATGTAAACATATGGACTGATTATAGCACTCAAAGTCGCCTACAGAGAAACTAGCCCTGTAGGACAGGCTCAATTCCCAGCGGTCTGCAGCAGGTACACTCAGGATTTGTAATATGACACAATATTCAATATTTAACCTAAAGATTGGCGCCCCCTTATTTGCAAGCGGCCCATCCAGAGCCTCTCCACATTTGCAAGCCTGATGCATGACTTCCAGACTGGCGGTTTCTGTGAGGCAGTTGCTGTATGTGTGATGGGTAAATATTATATATACACGATGCGGTGTTTATGTATCAGAATTCAAGTAAAAATAAGCACAGTTACGGAACTTGCAGGGATTCGTAAACTTTCCATGTGCCAAAGCACCCCCTGAGCATACGGTACAAATGTCGGCCCAGAGGTCCCACCCCCAGTGCACCCCCAGAGATCTGGACCCAGAGAGTCCCCAGAGGGGGTCTGCAGCTCACACTCTCGGGAACCCCACCTGACAAAGGGCTGCCTGTCCCAGCCCTCGTCGAATGGATGAGGAAATGATTCCTGAACCATTTCCAGACCACACGCTGCGGAGCCAGGGCCTTCCATGTGCAGTGTCAGCCTGGCAGGGTGGCAGTGCAGCTGGCAACACACAGTAGGGCTGCCAGGGTTTCAGGGGACGCTGGGAAAGAAGGAGCAGATCAGCCCGGGAAGGGGTGACAGGAGCAGCGGCCACCTCGCCCACTGCTCCCTCCCTTAGACCGGCACAGGCTGAGACCCCCGGATCTGGGGGCGGAGAGGGGGAGGTTAAGAACAGTTACAGGAGGTGGGAAGTGGACACTTCACTCCTTTTAAGGTGTGGCCTTGGAGACTGGACAGTAACCCCCGCCAATGCTTTTATTTTAAGGGAGCATCATTCATGTGTTAATTTTGCAGTCACACCAGCCCTGATTCCAGTTTCTTACTATTAAAAACAGCGTGGCAGTGAACATCCTCATGTTTGCACATGCACGGTGCTGGCGCGTCTGCAGCCCAACATCGCAAAGATGCTGCTTTGAGGGGGACATACCCCTCCGTGGGGGCAGCGGTGACCACGTGGGCCCGAGAATCTGCTCTCATCCCCACTGGCACCCAGCTGGGTGGGGTTGCTTCTGCCCCCCACACTCTCGCACCCATGGGGGCAACAGTTCTCTCCAGGGGATTTCGGAACCCATGTCGTGCTTAGCGGATACGGGGCATCCCAACAGAGGAATCACGTCTGCTCTTTTCCAAAATTTCTGCCTCAGGAGAAATTGTTACAGCGTAGAGTTATTTTATGGGGGCCGCGTTCCAAGATGAAACATGTTATTTTCATGATTTAAAAAATGATTTTCAGGTATTAAGGTTTAAAATTGACGGTGAAACCCTTACTTAAAAGCAAATAATTAATTGGGGGATTCACGGGTTCGCTGATTGTCCTCCTCCACGCTGGAGGAAGGATCCTGGGTTTCCAGGAGAACCCGGTTTAAGAACGGCATAGCCTGTCCTTCTCCGAATCAAATGCGTGTTCTATCTCACCCCCTTCTTTAGTGGGCTCTTTTTGTTTAAGGAACGTAAACAAAGGACTGTTATTTAGGCCAGGAAACGGGAATGTTCTTTTCAGTCTTTAATCTGCTGCTTTTTGGTGGGAGACTATGGAGAGCTGTGTGAGGGAGTAATGCTAAAATGATAAAAAGAAAAATCCCCTTTCTCGGCTTCATGTTGCAGAAATCTCAGTACTGTTATAAGACGATTTGCTTTTGGGGTCAAGGAATTTTAGAGCCAGCAGGGACCATGAAAACCCTGATTTGTAGGTGAGAATGCTGCGGCCTGGCGGATGGAAGCTCCGGCATGTTCTCCGGGTCAGGGGGCACTGAGCCGGGCCCCTGGGCCCTCAGGGCAGCCTCTCCCTGGCCACGCTGTCACCTCCGTGCTCTGCTCCCCCTGCTGCCTTAGGTGGCTGTCAGGCCAGCAAGGATGGACAGGCTCAGGGGGCATGCCTGGTGTACAAACCCAAGTGATTCAGACGGACAAAGCGGAGATCTCCTTTCCCCCTGCCCCAGTGGCAACACGTTATTGTTCTTGGATTTTCTGCCTTTTGAGCCCTCCCCGATATTCCCACTGGGAATGACGAGCCGTGCCCACTTTCACTCTTGTGGCAGTGAGCAGCCTTGTTTGTAGAAACAAGTGTCAAAAAAACAACAACAACAAAAACTTGTTAAATTGTACTTTGGAAGTTGTCACTTTCCTGTATATGTTTTATTTCACCATAAAACAAGCAAAAAACAAGTGTCTCTGCATGCTGAGCGGACTCAGAGTAGGAGATAAATGTATATATAAAGAGATTTATTTCAAGGAAAGTGCTCCTGCAATTGCTGAGGCAGGCGAGTCTGAAATCTGCAGGACGGCCCGGGAACCCTCGAGGCAGAGTTCCTTCATCCTCGGGGAAACCTCGGTTTTGCCCGGAAGTCCCCTGGCGGACCATAAAGGGCCTCTGTGTCATCCTTCGCTGGGAGTCAACTGATTGCAGATGTCAACCTCGTCTGCAAAACACCTTGACAGTCACGTCTAGGTGAGTGTTTCACCCAGGACACTGCGGCCCCGCCCCGTGGGCATGCGGCACTGGCCACCACGCTGTGCTCTGGAAGACGTGTCCACGGTGCGTGTAGACACGAGCACTGGTTTCCTGCTGTTGATTTCACTCACGGGGCACGGACGCATCCTGGGCCCCCACTTCTCTGGCTCCAGCATGTCTTCTGGCTTTTGCTGGACTCGGCGTGCATCCGGGAGTAGTGGGCTCCTGGTGCTAGCTGTGCTGGCCGCCGTCATTTGACGGCTTTTACGGAGTATTCCGCTTTGGGGCTGAGACCTCATATTTTATGTACCCAGGCCACCTCGGTGAGAGGGGCTGCCATCACCATCACCCTTCCATATTCCTTTTGGTTTTGTACAAGTTACACTGTAGGCCACTCGTGTTGCAGCGTGAACTCTGCCAATGGGCGCACATGCTTCGGGATGGTGCCTTGACACCCCCAGTGTCAGCAAGCAGAGGGGGACAGAATAGGGAGGCCATGTCCAGGTAGGAATTTGCACCGAGAAGCGGTCATGGGGCGACTCACTGAACAGATGTTCACTAAGTGGCTACTCGTTACTGAGCACTGTGTCAGGCCCGTGCTCAGGACGTGGCGCTGAGCAAGACGGCAACTGTGGCCTGTGGCCCCAGCAGGCCCTGCACGGGCATGGAACAAACCAGCAATTATAGCGAAGCTGTAGTGCCATGATCACAGGGTAAGGGGGGACGGTAAAATTGCAGAGGAGGACCCTAACCCAATCTGGGGGTGGGCTGCATCCTTCATGGTTCCACCAGAGAAGTAGAACCAGTGGCTCCAGATGTGTGCACGTGTACATGTGTATATGGACATCCATGTGTATATATATATATATACATACATGTACATGTACACAGACATGTACACACATACCTAAAGGGATTTATTGCAAGGAATTGCTTGTGTGACTGTGGGGGCTTCTGGGCGAGTCTGAAGCCCGCGGGGCTGGCCATCAGGAAGGACAGACGGGAAACTCTGGGGCAGAGCTGCCACTGCAGTGTGCAGGCTGGAATGCTTCCTTAGGGAAGGTTCTGTTTTTTAAGGCTTTCGGCTGATGGGAGCAGCCCACCAAGGTTATTCTGGATACTCTCTTTTACATAAAATCAACTGATTGAGGATGTTAGTCACATCTTCAAATCATCTTTGAAGCAACAGCTAGATGAGAGCTTGACTGAATGGCCGGGAGCCGTAGCTTGGCTAAGTGGACACAGAACACTGAGCACCGCAGGGGTCAAGGAAAGTTTTGGGAGGGAATTACAGCCCCACAGAGCCCTGGGTAGGAGTTAGCCAGGGGAAGGGAGGAAGGAGGCACCAGGGCCTCGGAGCTCACAGGCTCTGTATAGTTCACGGAAGAACTCGAGAGAGGGTGAGTGTGTGTGTGTGTACGTGTGTGTATGTGTGTGTCCGTGTTGGGGAGAGGGCAAGGAGGGCAGTGTGCTGGGAGGCCTGGGCCATGCCACACTGGCCTTGGGCCAGGCCCTCAAAGAGGCAAGCTCTGCAGTCCCGGCCCTGCCCATGATGCCCCCTTGCCCGTCCCGCCCCCTCCCGATCTTCTCCTTGTTGCTTGTGTCCCTCTGAAAACATCATGTGCTCAGAGAGGCCGTCTCTAACCACTGCCATCTCATTCCCTGTTTCCTTCACAGTATTTACTCCCTTTTATAATCATTTTGTCAGTGTGCGTGTATTTCCTCTCTCTTTCTCATTAAATCAGGGGATGTCTGGTTGACATTTGGGCCTGGTCATTCTTTGTTGGAGGGGTCGTCCTGGCATTGTAGGATGTCGGGCAGCACCCCTGGCCTCTGCCCCCTCAGGGACAGTAGCAGCATTCCCTTCCTCTAGAATCAGGGCTCGTTATGGGTCAGGTCACTCTCTCCCGACCCCTAAGGGAAAATATTGGGGCCTTGAGGGGACAGGCTTTGATTTGAATTCGTGTCAGTTATCTATCACAGCATAACAAACCACCCCAAACTTGGTGGCTTAGAGCAACCATTTATCAGTTCACTATTCTCTGGTCAGTGAGTTGGTCTGGGCTCAGCCAGACAGTCCTGGTTGCACCTGGGATCACTCATGCAACTGCAGTCTCTCTGGCAGCCTGTCTGGGGCTGTGTGGTCTGGCTGGTGGTTGGTGTTGGCTGTCAGTGGATCACTGCCTGCAGCAGCCTGGCTCAGCTGCTTCTCTTAGACCTGATGGGCAAGGCTTTACAGGCCTCTGTTTGGGCTTTGTGCTTATTACCTCATGGAATCGGGTTTGTTTCCCTACAAGTGAATCCTTCAATGTAACTCCGAGGGCAGGGGACAGACAAATCATCCCTTAAAATTTTCCCCTGGCCAGTGTTTCCTCCCGTGTTGGGAGAAATGACTCTGCTTGGGTTGGAGCACCCAATCAAGTGCTTTTAGGGTATGTGCAAAATACTTACTTTTAACATCTAGGAAACAGCTCCCAGACCACATAGTCAAATTTGTGTTAGTTAGATGCAGGGATAATAAAACTCCATTGTGCTATTGGAAAACTGGAAACAGTTTAAAACTGAAAAAGTGCAAATACACCTTGGGAGGGGCTGGTTGAGCCAATCATGGTAGATATATATGACATAAGGCTGGTGTATGGTGTGTTATTAAGTGACACAAGGCAAGTGTGTACAAATGATCTGGTGTTGCTCCTGGTGTGCAAGCAAAAGGGATTTGTGTGCTGAAGATGTACACACATTGTGGGGTATCCATGTCAGCACTAACAGTGGTTGCCTCCTGCAGCAGGGTGGAAGGGGCTTTTTACTTATTATGGCCTGGTGAACGATTTGAAATTTTTTTTTACCTTGTGCATGGCATATATAACTTTATATAATAAAGTAATGTTTCCTGAGTTATTTGGCTTTTAAGCTTGTGGATTAGTTTGAATTTCTTTAAGCTTTTATCTAATTTTTAAAACTCTAATAAATTTAATTATATTTTTCTATAACAAAAAGTATTCAGGATCTGCTCTCCCCTCAGTGTGTTCTAATTTCTTTATTGCTGAGAGAGGTTAAAGAAGACGTAAATGAAGATGAGATTTATGGGCTGGAAGAGGCAATACTTTTAACATGTCATTTTCTCCAGATTGATCTAAGGAGTTAACATATTCCTAATCAAATCCAAACATGCTTTTTTTTTCCTTAAGAAATTGACAAGCTAATTCTAAAAATTATAGGGAAATGCCAAAGGACTAGAATAATCAAAACAATCTTAAAAAGTTGGAGGACTCACCACCTGATTTCAAGACTTAACCATAAAGCTATATAATCAGGACAATGTGGATAGACAAATACAATCGGTGGAGCCTAACAAAGTGTTCAGAAATGGATCCCACACATATGTGGTCATTTGATTTTTGACAAAGGCACCAAAGAAACCCACGAGGGAAAGGAAAGTCTTTTCAACAAGTGATGCTGGAGAACTGGTTGTCCCTATGGACAAAAAAATGAAACTTAACCCCAACTCACACAAAAATAAATTTGAGGTGTCTCATCTGTTAATGTAAACCTGAAGACTACAAAGCATCTAGAAGTAAACACAAAAGAATATCTTTGCAACATTTCAGTTGGCAAAGATTTCTTAGAAGGCAACTCAGAAAGCACTAGTCATGAAAGAATATTAACAAATTAGAATTCTTCAAAATTTAAAACTTCTGCTCACCAAAAGACATCAAGAAAATGAACAAGAAAGCCTCCGGCTGCAATACAAAGAACTTGTATCCAGAATATGTGAAGAACTCCTACAAATAAAATATAAAGGGACAAACTTTAATTTTTAACAATGAGCAAAAGAATTCTACAGGTACCACACAAAAGCTGACATCTGAAAGACCAGTAAGCACGTGCAGAAGCCCTCAACATCATTAGTCTGTAGGGTAAGGCAAAATACAATCACAAGGAGAGATTACCTTACACCCGCTAGAATGGCTAAAATTAAAGACTGACAACACCAAATGCTGACAAGCATGTGGAGCACCTAGAGTTCATACACTGCTGCTGGGAGAACATAGGACGCTAGCACTTTGGACGTTTTGGTGGTTTCTCATCACGTTAAACACACATCTACCCTATGAGCCATCCATCCCTCCTAGTTATTTCCTCAAGAGAAATGGAAACGTATGTGTACAAAAGGGCTTGCACAATAGTGTTCAGAATTGCTTTAGTTGTATTAGCCCCAAAGTGGAAACAACCGAAATGTCCATCAATGAGAAAGTGGTAAAAGATTGTGTACAAAATAAGCCCGACTCAAAAGAATATATACTGCATGATTCCATGCATATAAAATTCTAGAACAGTCCAAACAAATTCATGGTAAAAGAAATCAGAAGAGCGATTGCCTCTCCCAAGCATGAGGGAACTTTCTGGGGTGATGGAAATGTTTGGGGTATTGCTAGTCATTCTGATTACACAGGGCTCTGGGCATTTTGCTCTCCATAAATTAAACCTCAACTTAAATTCTGAAAATATACTTAAAATGTACAACTATTTCTACAATTTTATTACATTTTAATAATCAAAAACTTAAAAGCTTTACAGTATAATGCAGGGATGATAATTTCTCTAGACTGTTAGTGGATGCTAAGTGGTAGCTTGCTTTCTCCAGGCTCTGAGGACCTCGTTTTTCTCTAATCCTGTCTTCGCCATTCTTTTTATATTTTTATTATGTTTAGATAACCATCTGTTTATCATGTTTATTCTTTACATGATTTTGAAGTTTTTTCTCCTTGTAAAATGTTGAGGTGGTGAAGTTGAAACTCTTTTTTATTTCATCCTTCCAAGCTGGAAGAATTCCCAAGCAGGAATGTTTCCTGTGACTCATGGCCCAAATGGCATAAAGCGATGGTCCCGTTATTAGAGGATATGTTCTAGTTTGCTAATGCTGCCAGGATGCAAAACACTGGAAATGGATTGACTTTTATAAAGGGGTTTATTTAGTTACAAAATTACAGTCTTAAGGCCATAACGTGTCCAAGATAAAGCATCAACAATGGGTACCTTCCCTGGAGGTTGGCCAATGGTGTCCGGAAAACCTGTTAGCTCAGAAGGCACGTGGCTGGCGTCTGCTTGCTCCTAGGTTGCGTTTCAAAATGGCACTCTCCAAAATGTCAGTGTCAGCTTTCAACAGCCATCTTCAAAATGCCTGTCTCAGCTGCAGCTCCTTCTGCCTGAGCTTATACAGTGCTCCAGTAAACTAATCGAGGCCCACACTGAATGGGTGGGGCCACACCTCCATGGAAATTACCTAATCAGAGTTATCACCCACAGTTGGGTGGGTCACATCTCCATGAAAACAACCTAATCCAAAGGTCCCAACCTAATCAACACTAATACAACTGGCCCCACGAGTTGCATCAAAGAACATGGTGCTTTGGGGGACATAATACATCCAAACCGGCATAGGATGTAACACATATCCCCTAAAATCTCAGCCCCCCCAGCATTCTCCCCTCTGTCACCAAAGGCAGTTCTCCCCACCCAAAATCGAGAGATTCATTCCCTCACTCTCTGACCCCCTGAGGTAAAGACTGACCTAGAAAAAATGCAATGAGAGCAAATTTAGGAAATCTGAGAGGACACAACCCAGAGGAGTCCCTCCCTCCCTCTGGCTGCCTCCTGGGGGCAAGGAAGAGGGGCTGCAGTGGGGAGGGTGGGGGGAGGAGGGCGAGAGGCTTCCTGCAAAGAGGAGCACGGAGGCTGCCTTGTCAGGCCAGGGAATTTTCTTGAGCCACTCATTCCTTTATGGTAGAAAAAGAGATTTATAAAATCAAGTAGGACACGTTTCTTGGGAGATCCTTGGAGTTAGAATTGCTACACGAGTAAAACCAAACAAAACTGATTAAAATCAACAACAGATCATAAGAACAAGTTGATCATGCTTTGTCCAGTGGCCTGGGTTAGAAGCCACCTGCATCACCTACTCCTGTGTCACCTCAGGCACGGTACTTGCTTCTTTAAGCCAAGTGGGCCACAAATACTTAACCTCTTGCATACTTTGACAATGCACAGTTTTTGCTTCCCTTGCTGATGACTCCACTAGACAAAAATGCTGTGATAAGCATCCCTACCCTACCTACATAAGTGGCTGTTTTTGTGAGTAAATCTGCAGAGGAAATTTCAAGCCAGTGGCATTGCCACAGGAGACATGCATGTTTAAAACCAACCCAGGTGACTGAGAATCCTTAGTAAAGGACACCGCTGTTAAGGAATTTGAATTTGGCGCATGTGGTAGGCAGAATAGAGGCCTCCAAAGGTGTCCGTGTGCTACATCCTGGACCTCATGGGGGTTGCTTTATGTGACAAGGGGGCTTTAGGTGGCAGATGGAGTTGTGTTGCTGATCAGCTGACATTACAGTAAAGGCAGTAGCTGGGATTGCCCAGGTGGGCTAAGGCAGGAGGAGAGGGTGTCAGAGCCCGACCCTGTGAGGAGGGCTCACTGGCCCTGGAGGTAGAGGAAGGGGCCACAAGCCAAGGGATGCGGGAGCTGCTAGAAGCTGGAAAAGGCAAGGAAAAGTTTCTCCCCTGTTGCTGCTGAAAAGCATGCAGCCCTATGGACATTCTGACTTCATATTCTCACCTCCAGAACTGAAAGAGAATAAATTTGTGTTGTTTCAAGCCACTAACTTTGTGATTGTTTCTTACAGCAGCAGTTGGAAACTAATAGATTTGGTGAATGTTGGAGGGGGATTCAAGTTTAGTGCTTCCTCACCCCAAAATCCATTTGTCTTTAAGATACTAGAATGTACCAGGGCACAGCATGTACCAGAGCTCATGTGTACAGGGTGCAATGTGTACCAGGGCTCAGTGTGTGCAGGGCAGTGTGTGTACCAAGGCTTAATGTGTACCACAAATCAATATATACCAGGGCTCAGTGTGTACCAGGGCTCTGTGTGTATTAGAGCTTAGTATATACCTGGGAACTGTGTGTACCAGAGCATAGTATACATCAGAAGATAGTATGCACCAGGGCTCAGCATGTGTCTCTGACACAGTGTACCAGAGGTAGTGTGTATCTGGGGTTGAATGAACCTGGGGCAGAGTGTTCCTGGGGCTGGGTGTACCTGGGACAATGTTTACCTGTGTTTACCTGGGGCAGTGTGTTCCTAGGGCAGAGAGTACTAGAAGGCAGTGTGTACCTGGACAGTGTGTGCCTGGGGCAGGATGTACACGGGCACAGTTTTTTCCATGAAGCTTCCAAACTGTTTCCTTGTCTTCTGGCCACATTGATTCCCTCTGATCAAAGTTGATTCTCCTTTTCCAATTTGGAAAACACCAGCCCAATATCCAAGTACTTTATGGCCCCTGACATGCAATGGTCAGCTGCCCCACCACAGGATGCTTTCACTTTACAAGAGTTCGAGTGTACACACCTGTGTGCACCGCATTTCAGGCTCATTTGGACCTTTTCCAGCTAGAAGACTCATGTGGAAGTAGAAATGGATTTCTCAGGGTCATCTCATGTGTGTATATTGTCCTTTAATTGGTTCTTGGTGGAAGTTTCTTTTCCATCACAGTCACAAAGTCCCCAGAGTGGTAACGATGGACAGGTGAGGCTGCCCTCCAGCCATCAGGCACACAGGCCTCAGTGGCAAAAGTGCGTTGTTGGGAGGGAGATGAGGGTGAATTTGTCCCAAGGCAGAGCATGTTTGTAATTTTAAGCCCTCAAGTCCTCACTTAAATGGAGAGTCCATTAGGTTGGGTGACCTTCGGGGAGATGAGCCCTTCTGTGTCTTGGGCTGGAGTACGGATTGCTTCAGTACTTCTGGAAAGCAATTTGGCAATGGCTTCCAGATCCTAAAACGGCTCCTACCCTTGCATTAGGTAACTCCACACCTAGGGAATAGCCTAAGGGAATATGAAAACTAGAGAGGTATAGAATGATTTATTATGAATTTGTTCACTGCAGCAGAGCGTATAAGTAAATTGGAAATAGCTCAATGTCCATCAGTGGAATTTGACTAAATTCAGTGGTGTGTTCATGTGTCATACACGAAATTCTCCCCAATCCTTAACATTCAAGTTTTAGATGCTATTTGGCATGACATGGGAAAAACCTTCATGTATAGTGTTAAATAAATAAATAAGCAGGTTAGAGAAAGATATGCACTGTGGGACCCCCAAAATATCAATGTATCTATACATGGAGAAAAGAGTAGAAAGAAACAGTTAAAATATTTAAGTGATATCACTGGAATGTGGGATTAAGAGTAATTTGTATTTTCTTCCTTATTTTTGTCTATATTTTCCAAAATTTCTGTGATGAACACATCTTACTCTTATAATCACAACTTGTAAACTCAGACAGTTAAGGCAGATGGATTGGTTGATGGTGGAGTCATGAAGGGCAAAGCTTTTGACTAAGAGATAACAGTGATGGGAAGGAAGAAAACTGAAGAGGCAGTGGCTTAAATAAAGATTTTTTAAAAAGCCTGAAACCAGGACAGAAGGTTGTCACTTATTAAAAGTTAATACAGATGGGTGGCAGCTGAGGGAATTGACTGCTGCCTGGGAACTTTTTGGCAGGATGGAAGTGAGAAAAGAGACAAAACAAAATGGAGTTACTATGGTAGGAGATTTAAAATGGAGAGTCGGGAGGCCATTCAGGAAGTTACGCTCATGCATGTCTCAGCCAGAGATCATAAACTGCCAAGGTCTGCAGAACCAAAAGCAACAATGCTTCTGAGAACACCTAGACACCATGAAACAACTATAAGACAAAGAAATCAGCAAACTCTGTAAATTGAAGGACATTAGGAAAGCCCCAAATATCCATTAGGAAAGCCCCAAATATCCACCAATCCTAATTCTTTACAAACAACTTATGCAATCTCCTTTTTCTTTAAAAACCCTTGCTTAGAAGCTCCAAGACTGGGACACAGTTAGATGTCTACCTGAATCTGTGCAATTCTAAGACCCCAGATGAAGGCATTTGTTGCCTTGCAGCTCAATCTGTAATTTCTCCGTTGGCATTTCTTGTGTCGGAAGTGGGATCCGAAGCCCCCTCCACTCTGGAGCTGCTGTCAGATTTGAGCATGGAACCTGCTAGAGCCCCTTGTGCTTTGTCATTTCCTGACAGATCCAGGTTTCTGTTGGTGAGTCCTCTTGGTTCCGAGCCTCCCTTCCTTTAGGTGAGATTCTGGCCTTTGTTTGGGTGTCTTCTGGTTTAGGACATTTTGAACTTTGTCCTTGTGGTTTCATTTTGAGCTTTGTTCTTTTGGTTTGGACAGGTGCAGCAGTCCTTTTGGATGATCTTTTGGTTTACAGGGTTTTTTTCCTGTTTGGTGAGTGCAAAAATATTTGGAATCTCTTCTTTCTCTCCTTCTCTGATGTTATGTGGAAGGATGCCTCTCTAGCATTTTAATTAACCATTGTCCTGACTCAGAGTGAGTACATAATTGTCTCAGTGGGCATGGGTCGTGCACTTCAACACTATTAGAGCACCTGCCGCCTTTTTTTTTTTTTAGCAGTTTTATTCACACACCATACAATTCATCCTAAGTGTACTCTTGGTATAATACCACTTGGTATATTCCAAGTGACTCTGGTGCAATTACATAGTTATGTGCTTGCCACCACAGTAATTATGAGAACATTCTCATTTCATCTGGAAAAAACAAAGAAACAAAAAAATACATACCCTTTATGTCTCCTGTTCCTGACATTTAGCTTTGGTATGGTGCCTTTGTTACAAGTAATGACAGAATATTACAATGTTACTGTTTACTATAGATCTTAGTAAGCATGGATTGAATTTTTTTCCATATGCCACCTGTGCGAGTTTGGACGTATTATGTCCCCCAAAATGCCATGTTCTTTGATGCAATTTTTTGGGGGCATATGATCTTAGCCTTGATTAGGTTGGAACCTTTGGATTAGGTCGTTTCCATGGAGATGTGACCCACCCAACTGTGGGTGATAATGCTGATTAGATAATTTCCATGGAGCTGTGGCCCTGCCCATTCAGCATGGGCCTTGATTAGTTCACTGGAGCCCTATAAAAGTTCAGATAGAAGGAGCTCACTTGCTGTCTGCAACTTACACATTTTGAAGATGTCCTTTGAAAGCAGACTTTTGCTCTGGAGAAGCTAAGAGAGGACAAACGTCCCAAGAGCAGCTGTGAGTGACACTTTGGAGAGCAACTGAGAGTCACATTTTGAAGAGGAGCTGCAGCTGAGGCAAACACATTTTGAAGACGGTCATTGGAAGCCGACACTGACATTTTGGAGAACGCATTTTGCGATGCAACCTGGGAGCAAAGGAAGAAGATGCCAGCCATGTGCCTTCCCAGCTAACAGAGGTTTTCCGGATACCAATGGCCTTTCTCCATTGAAGCTACCCTTTGTTGATGGACATTTTATGGCCTTAAGACTATAACTGTGTAACCAAATAAACCCCCTTTATGAAAGCTAATCCATTTCTGGTGTTTTGCATTCTGACAGCATTAGCCAACTAGAACACCACCC
>PVKY010002369.1:0-25968 GCA_004027775.1 Bradypus variegatus | reverse complement strand
TAAACCTGCTCAAACCCGCTCCCCTCTCCCTGGAGCCCTCAGGCTGCAGACCACCAAGCCCAGGGTGTTCTGCCAC
The DNA here is from genome assembly GCA_004027775.1 of Bradypus variegatus. Taxonomy (NCBI): domain Eukaryota; kingdom Metazoa; phylum Chordata; class Mammalia; order Pilosa; family Bradypodidae; genus Bradypus; species Bradypus variegatus. Next base: position 25,892 of record PVKY010002369.1, on the reverse strand, counting down.
GGAGGAGAGAGACGGCTCCAGCTTGGGCAGGGGTGCCCAGCTCCTGCCTTTTCATAGGAAAACCGCCATGGTATCTGGCAGGTCTGGGGAGAGGGGGGCTGGAACTAGGAAGCTGAACAACCCAGCGGCTACAGAGGCAGGAGCCAAGGCCAGGGTCACTGGCCTGTCTTCTCTTCCCAAATTCACCTTCTGGGCTTTCAGCAGCCACCACCTGCCTTGAGGGGGAACTGCCACAGGGAAAGGACAGTAGGGAGTGAAGCGCTGGGCAGGTCCCCAGAGGGCAGCGGTGGGGTGGTGGGCAGTTGGGGGGTGGGCCTCTGGGGAGGATGCATGAGGCCTGCTAATGTGACTTCTTTCCAGAATCCTGAGCAGGATGGTCCAGGGGTTAGGCTCTGCCCAGGGAGTGCAGAGGACTGACTTGACTGCTGCTGCCTGCCAGTCACAGAGGACATTTGCAAAGTCCCCACTTGGTAGCAGGCCACTGCCCGAATGCACAAATATATACTCATCTAATTTTCCCAAGGAGTTAGGATTCTCAGGGTACAGCGATTACCCCCATCTCACAGATGGAGAAAGGGAGGCCCATAGAGGTCAACTGACTTGCTCAAGGTCATTGGCTTCGTGAGTGGCAGGGCTGAGATTTGAACCCAGGAAACCTGCCCCTAGGGGCTCTTCCCCCTCCGCCTTCTGACTAGCACTCGGCCTTCTGACCTCATAGGCATCCCATGCTCTCATTCAGTTTTATTCCTGTGATTTCCAGCAGAAGCTTTCTGCACTTCTCATTTCATAGGTTGAATAAATTGGGGTGTCGGGGTGAGGCGACTCTGGAGAGGCTCCCAAATGAGGCACTAGGTCTGCCCGCATCTGAAGCTTCCATCCCCTCTGCCTCTCCCCACTCGCTGTGTGACTTGGGGAAAGCACATCCCCTTTCGGAGCCTCCGTTTCCCCCCCGTCGAAGCCCTTTGCTGCTCCTGGTTGCCGTGCAGTGGGGATGAGGGTCGTCAGGCAACCCCGGAGCCCTCCCCTTCCCCAACAGCCTCCCCCAGGAGAAGTCGCCATTCCAGCCTCCCACACACACCCCATTTCGTCTGGCGAGGTGGGTATGAGGAGTGGGCTGGAAGGTTCTGGGTGGGGAAGGTCGACGCTGCGTCACCGAGGGGTTGGCGAGGCTGCGATCCGGGGCAGAGCCGGAGCGCCCAGAAGCCACGTGCTCGGGGCGGCTGTGCCGGGAGCAGAGCGTCCCCCGGGGGAGAGGAGGAGCGCCGCCGCCTGCAGGAGGGGGTGGGGAGGCAGGTTCGGGGCCCGGGCGATGGGCTAGGGGAGAGGTGGGGAGGCCGCGGACAAAGGAGGCGGCCGGCCGCCCAGCTGTTTTGAAAAACGCTTCCTGTTTCTTTAAAGGCGCTCGCGGCTCGGGGCGGCCGGGGCCGGGGAGGCGGCGGCGGGGGCTGCCCGGGCTCCGGGGCGGCGGCGCTGACTGATCTGGCGAAGCGGGCTTCTGTGTAAACTGAGGCTAAACAAACACAGATGGAGCGCAGCGGGCGTGCTCCAGAAATGCTGGCCGCGCCGCCGCGACTTCAGATGACACTCTGAGCGCGCCGGGAACGCACAGCCCGGCGGCTCCGCGGAGCCCGCGCGGTGCAGCTGGCCCCGGGCGAGGGGGAGGAAGGGGAGAGCGGGAGGCCCCGCGGTCCGGCCCCGGGCCATGAAGCACCTCCCGGTCCTCGAGGACGGGCCGTGGAAGACCGTGTGCGTGAAGGAGCTCCACGGCCTCAGGAAGCTCAAACGCAGAAGCAAGGAGCCGGCGCGGCGCGCCAACGGCTCACAAACTTTCCGCCTGGACTTGGAAGCGCCCGAACCCGGCGGCGCCACTGCCGCCGCCACCCCCGGGCTGCGGGAACGGACCCCGCGGCTGCAGCCCGGCCCGGCCCCGGTGCCAGCGCGCGGGGCGCTGGCCGTTGCCCCAGCGGGGGTCGCGGACCCAGCCGGGGCGCGCGGGGGCACTCGGGCGCCTGACGTCTTGGACACGCGGCCACGGGGCTTCGCCCTGGGCGCAGCGGCTCCGAGACTCCCCACGCCGCCGCCGCCGCTGCCGCCAGTGGCGCCCCAGGACCAGGCCCCCGGGGCGTCCGAGTCGCAGCCTTTCCGGGAGCCTGGCCGGCGGCCCCGTGTCTTGCTGTGCGCGCCCCCCGCGCCCGCCGCGCGCCCCGGGGAAAGTGCCTACTCGTCCATTTCACACGTCATTTACAGTCACCCCCCGGATTCCGCCGCGTCGCCTAGGAAACGGCCCAGTGAAGCCCCCGCTGGCTCCCCGGAGATCAAAGCCCTGCAGCAGACCCGGAGGCTCCTGGCCAACGCCCGCGAACGGACGCGCGTGCACACCATCAGCGCCGCCTTCGAGGCGCTCAGAAAGCAGGTACCCGCTCCTCGCCGCGCCCCCGCGCTGCGCCGGGGGACGGTGGGCCGGGGAGGGGGCGGCCGAGGGACCTGGGGGGTGGGGAGGATGTGTGTGTGTCTGTGTGTGTGTTTGTGTCTGTATGTGTGTGTGCGCGCGCGCGCGCGCGCGGAGTAGCCGTCCCCAGCCGTCCCGGCTCGGCCCATGGACGGGTTTGGACATCCCGGGGGAGCGACCTTTGCCACCGCGTCCGGATGCTCTCAGAAAATGGGGTGAGCGGCCGCCGCTCTGCCGAGCATCTGACTTCAGCCCTCGTAATTCACTTTGAGGGACGCGAGAATTTATCTCTCCGAGTCCCTTGGGTGCGGTGGGAGAGGGGTTACCGGGGACTCTTTCTCCGGAAAAGGGGAGAAGGAACGACCCCATTCCCTCCGGGTGTTTGGTCCGGTCGTGGTCTTCGCAGCCGCAAGTCGGTCCCGTAGTTGCCAAAATGTAAGGGACTGTTCGGGCATTGGGAGACCGCCGGCCATTCTTCAGCGCCCCTAGCTCCCATCGAGGAAGCCCCGTTCCCTCAAGCCTTCTGGGCTGTGCGCCCCTCGCCCTGGAGTCCTTAAGAACTCTGCTAGAAGCCTGCCCCCCTTCCCAGGGATTCTTCCAAGGGGACCGACTGGTTGAGGGGCTGGGTTCCCTCTGGGGATTCTTCATTGCCTAGTTCTGGGGTGGATCAGGGGGTTTCTCAGTGTGGGGCTGGTGGACGCTCATCAGACAGTGTCCCTCTGTGAAAGTGGGGGAAGAATGCTTGCCCCCCAGTTATCCTTGGTGTGGGTGGGCACTGCCTTCAGAGTCAGAATGGAGATTTCTCAGAGGGAAGGGAGCTTTAGGGCGGAGGTGGTAAGTGCTCCCACCCCCAGCCCCCCACGGTGTGGGGAAGGGGTTAGGGATGGGTGTGGCTGGTCTGAGGACTCAGTGCTTTTTTTTGCATTTTTTTTGCATGCTCTGCAGCTGACTTGCTGTGTGATTCTGGGAGAGTTACTCTGCCTCTCTGGGCTGTAGCCAGCAGCAAGGCAGTTCAGAAAACATAGCTGTCTTTTTAGACAACACTCTCCTCTTCCTCCTGGGTGTGTGTGTTGGGGGGTGGAGAGTAGGTAAATTGTACTTGTGTCCATCCATGGGAAAGGGAAGGGAATTGAGCCCTCAGGGGACAAGAGGTCCCATGACTTCTGAACCCATGGTGGGACATTAGGTCAGTGAGGTTGGGTGGCAGGGTCAGGCAGCTGTCGCAGACCGGGCTGGGCCACTGCCGGCAGCCACACCAGCCAGGACCCTGGGCAGTGGGCCCAGTGGCATGGTCAGTCCCACCCTGGGGCAATGTCTTGGTGTCCGATGCCCAGGCCGCCTGTGGGGCATCCTGCCACCTGCTACCCAGGGTGGAAAGAGGACAGAAGGGCAAAGAGATGCCCCTCCACCTGCTCACCTTGTAGCTAGGGCAGCCATTCCCAGATTGGGGAGGCCATGTGCCCAGAGCCTCATGGCTAGAGAGGGCCAGCAGCTGGGCCTGTCCACTCTTCCAGCTGCCTCTTCCAGTTCCAAGGGAGAGAGAGAGAATATTCACTGTCCCGAAGGCTCCATTTCATCTCGCTTGTCCAATGCTTTTACTTCTTTCAAAAATAACTTCCACCTTGTTTGATCCTAACAACCTCCCTGTCGGGGTGGGACTGCCTCATTTTAAGGAATGGAAAACTGAGGCCCTGGGAAGGAAGAAGACTTGTCTGAGGTCACTTGGTGGGTTAGGGAAGGTGACAGCCATTTCTGGAACATTCCTTCCTGGCCAAAGGTTTCCCACAGTGCCTCCCACTCAGCCTCCTGGGTCCCCCTAACCAGTGGACATTGGTGGACGATCTGAGATAATTGCATCTGTTTTCCTTCACTTCCACCCTTTCAGTGGAGAAGTCCCATCTGAAAGGGACAAGTCTGGTGTGTCCAAGCAGAAGGCAAACCCGAGTGCTCTCGGTGTATGTGTGCACACACACGCAGCTGACACCCATGGTGCCTCAGACGTGCTCGTGGCAGGCACCTGAGCACACATACTGACACGTAGCCACAGAACACCTGCTCCTGCTGGTTCCCTCCTTGCCCAGTGGGCACCTGCCAGCCAGCTGGGAGGGAAGGAAATGAAGCCAGGGCCCCACTGGCCACAAAGCCAGGGGCTGAGGCCACCCCCACGTGAGCACCCATCCCATAGTGAAAGCCTTGTGCCCCTGGAGGAGCCCTTTCTGTGTCTGGGCCCCAGCCTCCCAACCTGTAAAATGCATACATGCCCCTGCTATTCCTCCAAGAGAGGTGACAGCGTTCCACCCGAAATGGGGGCTCAGCTGATGTGTCCCAGTGCTCAGTTTTGGGACACGGCTTGGGGCTGGGGCCTCGTTCCCCAAGCAGCTTCCCGGGACAGTCGACAGAGCTCTGGGCCCGGGGCCAGAGCCGGGCTGTGCATGGTGCCTCGGCTGCATACTTTGTGGTGGCCGGGTTGCTGTCCCTCTCCGAGCCACAGTTCCTGACACTACAAAACGTGGATGATGCTTGTCTCGTCCATGGATTCTTCGCAAAGAGCAGATGAAGAAAGGAAAGGGGCTGTGGGAGGAATGAAAGTTGATTGAGCATCTACCATGGGCTCAGGATGGGGCAAGGCTCTCCATAGATGTAAAAACAAGAACTTGGCACTGTTTATCAGGTGTTTACTTTGTGCCAGGCACTGTGCCAAATACAGTATGTGTATTTGTTCACTTCATGAAATGGTTACTGTTATCACACTCACACACACACACATATTTTGCAGGTGGGGAAACTGAGGTCCAGGGAGCATGTGTGAATGGGTCTCGTGGATTTTGCCCTGCAGAGTTCTTTGGTGTGGCTTTCACAAGACCCCAGTGTGATCAGGGTTGTGTGCCCGCAGCCGGGCCCAGCCCCAGTGCGGGGCGGCTGGGGTTGCTGGGAAAGGCCTCCTGGCGGGACCTCCTGGGTCACGTCCTCTGGCTTATGGGCCACGTGCCACATGCAACGGAGGGACAGCAGTGTGGGCAGGCAGAGGCCTGAGACCGGAGGCGGTAAGGAGCCCCAGGCCCCCTCCCCTGCTTCCCCTGGAGTCTCCTCTCCCAGGGAATCCTCACCCAGTGGGCCCATGTCCCCAGCCCAGCACCTCCCTCCCTCTCAGACCCCATAGGGCACCAGGGGGCCACGGTGCTCCCCCAGTAGTCCGGGCACCTCAGGCCTACTTCCGCCAGGGGCTCCATCCAGCTGGGCAACGGGAGCCACCAGGGGCAGCTGCTGGTGGAGCCACATGGCACTGGGTGATGTGTCTTCCCTGAGTTTCTTGTTTCTGCTTGGGGAGAGGTGGCCAGTCCTACCCCCTCACTGCCCTGCGAAGTACCCCCTCTCCAGATCAGGGGATGGAACCTCAAAGACAGGAAGGCACCTGCCAAGGTCACACAGCTGGCCAGTGCCTGGAATTCAGACTGGTTCTTTCCTTTCCACCCCCGCCTCCCAGAGCTGGGCTCCTAGGCCCCCGGGTGCCTCCGAGCTGGGCTCTTGGGGTTTGTGGGAGTACACCTGGGGTAGTGAGGGACCTGGAGGGTTGGGAATTGCCCAGGTGAGCTGAGGAGCCACCCTGGGGAAGGGAGGTGGCCCTGGTGGTGGGAGCTGAGAGAGCCCAGTGACCATGGGCCTTCCTTGGGTGCCAGATGAGCTTCTGGCTCCAGCCAGGTCTTGACTGAGTGACCTGGGGCCCGGGATGTCACCTCTCTGTTTCCTCACCTGCAGATAGGGCAATAACCTGTATTTGGGGGCAGAGTCTACAGGCTAAGAGCTACCACTGTGCCAGGTGGACAAGCACTCAGCAGATGGCTTTCTAGTTGCGAGGCCAGAGCAGTGGGGCAAAGTGACAAATCTGAAACAAAATGATCCCAGAACTTGGCAGTGGGAGGCTCTGCATTGACCTTAGCCTTGCCCCCAGTGACGTGGGATCTCAATGTGCAGAGATCTCCCAAGATCCCAGCTTCCCGCTGGCTGGGAAGCCCAGCTGTTAGGGAGCCAAGGGCTCAAACAACTGGGGGATGTAAGGGAACCCCCCAGCTTGACCCCCACAGAAGACAGTGCTGGGGTCTGGTGACTCAGAGCCATGCCCAGCCCCAGAACACCAGCAGGCAGGCACTCTCTCCCCAGAGGTGTGGAGGAGATGGGTGCTAGGCTGAGCCCCCATGCCCCCTCCACTGCCCCAGGACTTCTGGGAACCTTTGGGTCCTGCCATCCTTGTTTATTTGTTCAGACTGATAAAGCGGCATGGAGCAGAGCAGGGAGGAGGCCAGGGTTCCTTGTTCCTCTAGCTTTCCTTGGATGGGTTGGGAGCTGTGGCTGGGGCCGGGAGAGGGAGGTGGGAAGGGGGAATGCATGGGAGTTGCTTTCTTCTCTGTCACCACCCTCCTCCTCTCTCCCTGCGCTCCCTGTCCCTGGGGAGGGTGACTCCTTGGCTGCTGGAGGACTTAAAAAGGCCCCCAGGGCTATGGGTGACAGGCCAGTTGCTCTGGCTCCAGCCGTGCTTCTCCTGCCTCTTCACCTCCCTGGATCCCCTCTTTAGGGGCCTTCCGCAGCCCCGACTGTAACACTTACACTGACCTGTCTTGAGCCTGACTCTGGGCAGTGCAGATGTCCTCTGATTTAGTCCTCACCATCCTGGGAGGCTGGTCCATGTGTCAATACAGTGAGGAACCCGAGGCCTTTGAGCTGGGAAGGACTAGAGGTGGGAGTTGAAGCCAGGTGACCAGCAGAGGTCACGCTTCAACTCTGCCTTTTGGCCCCTCTTGTGAGGTGCTAAGTCTTCATCCTGAGAGAGAGGAAAGGTTTTTGGACCCAGTTCAGAACAATCTGGCATCAACTGGTGAGTATGGAGGGAGATCATCCATCCATCCATCCATCCATCCATCCATCCATCCATCCATCCATTCTCCCATTCATCAAACCCCTCCAGGGACTGTTCTGGGCAGGCCTGTGCTGGGCACGGCTTACGGGGGACTGACTGTTCATTGAGACCCAGTAGCCGGTGTTCAGGACCAATGGGTGCTGTTAGGGCACTGTTAAGGGCAGGCAGCCAGCCTGGCCTAGGGGAGGGAGAGGGAGGTCAGGGAAGCTCCTGGACAAAGCAAGCTGGAAAGAGAGGTCAAAGTGGATGATGCATTTAGGGTCCCCTGTCTGAGCTTTGTCCCCATGCAAAGCATGGCTTCTCACATCAGCACTGTTTCTAATCTGGGCTGGGTGATCCTTTGTGGGGGACCGTCCTGTGCATTGCTGGATGTTTAGCAGCACCCCTGGCCTCCACCCGCTAGATGCCGGCAGCCCCTCTCACCACCCCTTCCTCCTGGTGGTGACCACCCAGAAATATCTCCAGATGGGGCCATCTGCCCCCTGGAGACCGGAACTGCCCCTGGGGGAGACCCACTGGCCTGCAGCCATGTCTGGCACCCAGGGGCCCGCGCAGTAAACCTTCGTGAAATTGGTGTGCCCTGTGCGTCGTGCTCTCTAGTGGTGTGGGATGGATAGTGCTTGCAGATCTTAGGGAGCCAGAGGGAGGAGGTAATTGGGGGCCTTGGTTGGCTGGGTATGGGGGACCCACTCAGCCATTTAGGGGGGTGACAAGCATCCCAGTGGCAGTAGCTCAGTTTTGCTACAATGTTTCTGTGTTAAAACGTGGACCTCTGCTCTGGACTCATTTTTGGCTCATGTGGCACAAACGTTGGCGGACAATGTTAAAAAATCAGAGGCACCATCGTGTCACCCTGTACCAGTCCCTGTGCTGTTAGCGAGAGTCTAGTTGGGGCTGGGTTGCTGACAAACATGTCAGATCTGGTCATGTCTGTAAGTATTTATCATGCACCAATATGTGTAGCACCCCAGGTGCAGAGAACACATAGAAAAGAAAAAAGAAAGACAAGGAATTGGGGAGGGAGGGAAGGAAGGTAGGAGAGAAAAGAAGGAAAAAAGAAGGGAAGAAAACTGACAGCTGAGCCCGGGAACTTGCTTCCTGAGTGTCTGAGCCCCGGTGATCGCCCCTGTTAGGACGGGATGATTTCATTCCCAAGTGTAAGTCCTCCGAGGGCAGAAATTGAATTATTGTTTTTTATTGGATCCCCAAGTGCCCAGTGAAACAAGTGCTGATGAATGAATGCATGGAAATGCAGTCTCTACTCCTACAGAAAATGCTCCTCTGGGAGGGTAGAAATCCACCGAGCTTGGGTTCAGACTTGCTCACCAGCATACCAAATGGAAATGCAGGTGCTTGCCCCAGAGTTTGCAAGTGGGTGACAGCATATGTGTGTAAGCAGCGGGCGCTGAGAGCAAATGATGCAAGCAGATCAAGGCCCCTGATCACCTTCCCTGGCTGCACCCCCTGCTCGGGGGTCCCCTCCCCAGCGGTGCGGATGCAGCAGGCACCGTGAGCCACTCCCACCCTGCCTGGCCAGGGCACCGGGGACCCCGCGGCCCATCCTGATGCCTTCTCACCCCCCTCCCCAGGTGCCGTGCTACTCGTACGGGCAGAAGCTGTCCAAGCTCGCCATCCTGAGGATCGCCTGCAACTACATCCTGTCCCTGGCGCGGCTGGCGGACCTCGACTACAGCGCAGACCGCAGCAACCTCAGCTTCTCCGAGTGCGTGCAGCGCTGCACCCGCACCCTGCAGGCTGAGGGCCGTGCCAAGAAGCGCAAGGTAGGGCCAGCCCCTCGTGCAGCAGCCCCCGGGGGGAGGACGGGGAGGCAGGGACCGGAGCCCCAGGATGCCAAAAGGGCAGGAGAGACCAGCCTCTTGGTGCTGTGCTGGGGGACCCCAGCTTCAAGGCTCCTGGAATTGCATTGTGGGTGTGACCCTGTGCTGGTGCTTGGGCTGCTGGGTGATCTCGGACCGGTCACTCAGGGTCTCTGGGCCCAGGTTTGCTTGTTCCCCAAACGAGGGGGAGGGTTTATTGCTGAAGCCCCTTCTGGCCTTAGGTGGTTCTGCAGCCAAACTCCCCAGCTGGCCCCTGACTGTTAGATGTCATGTCAAGAGGAGACCCTCCTGGGTGGGTGATGGGCACGAGGGCCCAGGGCCAGGTTTTGGGAATTTGACTCGTCCTGTGGGTTTTCTGTGTGTCCGAATGAATATCACACATTCATTCATTGATTCTGGAGGGTTTTATCAACCCCTGCCATGTGCCCAGGGGTCTACAGATGACAGAGGGTCCCAATGGTCCTCAGGCAGCTCATAGCATGGCCAGAAAGACCCTCCTGCAGGACGTAAGGGTGAGGCAGCGTGACGGACGGGAGGGTCCCGCCAGGGCCGGGGTGGGGACCGACTGTGCCTGCCCGAGGGAGTTTGAGTGGGCGTCCTGGGGTAAGTCGTGCCGGGGCCGAACCCACAGGGCCACTGGGAGGCCACCAGGCAGGTGGAGCAGGAACGTCTGGCGTCCGAGAAAGTGGGAACAGCCGTTCAGAGCCAGGCATGCTAGGGGAAGTACATGCTGGTGACAGGGAAGGTGTGGGGCCCACCTGTGGTTCTGCAGATGGCCAGTGCCAGGCAGTGCTGACACGTTTATCCCAGGCCTCGGGAACTCTGTTTACACGAGCCTGGAGGGAGAGGGATGGAGGGTGGGATCTGGTCTGCCTCGGTGAGGTGGACGGAGGCAGTGGGAGGTGCCAGCTCCCCTGGGCATCCAGGGTGGGGAGCTGGGGGAAGCTGGCATGACTCTGGGTGTCCTCCATCCATCCCTTCCCGGGCTCCCCAGCTTTCCTGGAGGCCCCTGGGGTGCTGTCACTACCAGCCATGCCGCAGCTGCCATGGCTGCACGTTGCATTCCTGGGGGTGATTTAACGTGGACGGATTAGAAGAGTGGGTGAGGGAGGATGCGCCACTGGCTGCTTTGGGGCAGCTTTCTTCTGGAAAGTGACGTGCACAAATTTAGGGATGATGGATGGCTCCGTGTGGCTATCTGACAGCGGAGGTTTGTAAACTCGCAGTGAACTTCCTTCCCCTGCCTCTGCCAGCCGCGGAGCTGTGGACGGGCAGGGTGGATGGGTGCCACTTTCTGCATCTCAGCCCCTCACCCCGTCCCTCTCCCCCTTTGCCCCCACGGAAGGCAGCAGGGCTGAAGTCCTCTCCCTTGCCCAGTTCCTTGGTTGGAACAGACGGTGTCCTGGGCCGGGGAGGGTCCTGGAGATCTGCACAGTGAGGAGAGAAAGGGGAGTGGGGTGAAGGCACACAGCAGAGACAGGCTTTCAGCTGCCCCTGAGATCACATCCAATTTTCTGCACCAGAAGACATCTTAGAGGCCACCGGGCAGGTTGTGGTGGAAAGTGTCAGCCCCAGGTTCCAGCCACCAGCTGTGTCATCTTGCACCACTCTTGTAATCTCTCCGAGCCTCCCTCCATTTTCCCATCTGTACAGTGGGCACTGCAGAAATAGCCATCTCCTGGGAATGGAACCCAGTGTCTGGCCTAAGAGACGTATGTCCCCGGTGCCCCTCTGTTGTCCACCTTGCCCAGCCCACCATCAGGGTAATGAGTCCTAAATGCCAGCGCTCGGGCCTTGAGGCCTGGGGGATGTGGGGTCTCATCCGTCAGTGCCCCGTGTCCTTCATGGATTCATGGACTCGTACCACACCTGTAGTGACATGTTGCCCCTGTCAAGAAGCTTGGGACACGCCGGCTGACCCTGGGGACCGTGGGTGTCAGTTGAGCCCTTCTCAGCCCTCATTTGCTCACTGCCTCCCCCGTCTGTCTGTGTGCCCCCCTCTGGCCCCTCGGACACCCCAGGTTAGTCTGGGGGATGTCCTGCTCTGCACATTGGAAAGGCCGGGCCCCAAAAGGGTGGGGGACCTGGAGCCCCAGGGAGAGTGTTTCCCCACCCCTCCCCAGGGGCCCCTTGACCTTTCCTTCTGCTTGGGAGCTTGAGGTGCCCCGTCTGGGGGACACAGCGTCAGGCATTGTAGTTGGAACCTCACCAGCTTTATTTTCCTCCTCTTGTGGCTTCCCTGCCTGGGACTCTGGGGACGCACCTCCATTTACTGAGATTCTATCTGGGGAGCCAAACACCAGGAAAATTAGACCCACAGATAAGATCTCCTCGTTTATGGGGCCATGTCTATGAAAAGGCTTATGGAGCTGTAATGGTGAATCATGCCTGCTTGTGCGTTTGTGGGAAGAGGTGACTGAGGGCATTCCTCGCCCCTAGGGCTTGGCCCGGCCACCCCACAGCCTGGCACCCAGGCAGGGCCCTGGGGGAGCCTCGGAACTCAGGGCAGATGCTGGGGGGAGGAGCCCCTCCCAAAGCAAGCCCCCAGCCATCAGGTGTCACCAGGACATGGTGGGCAGGAGGGCTGGTTCTCGGGCAGCTGAAGGCCAGGGGCGGGAGGAGGGAGAGATCTAGAACCTTCCCACCCCGAGGTCTGTTCTGCCCTTCCTGGGCCAGGAGGCCCGCCCCGGGAGTCTCGGTTACCTGGCCTGGCACAGCCACCTCACTGGCATCCCCTTTGGAATGCCCTGGGAAGGGACACCTGGGCCCGGCTGTTTCTGGGTGACATTGTGACTGGCAGCTTCTCGACGGCGCCCCGTCCGCCTGACTTCAGGCTGGCTGGGGCCCTTCGCTGGTCTCCCCCACACATAAGGTGGGCCCCTCAGGCCTGGTGGCTTCCCAGCCCCCTCCTCCCTCTGCCCCACCACAGTGGTGGAAGCTAGTTTGTCACCAGGGGCGTGTGGGGGGGGATGGCTTCATGTCCCCCCTCCTGGCAGCTTGGGTGCATTTGATGGGGGCTCCAGGCTTGAGGCTGAAGGAGTAACTGATGTGTGTCTGGGTTGCAGGTGAAGGGACAATAGTCTGGGGCCTGGGAGCTGGGGGGACCGTGGGCAGTTGTCTGCTCCAGCCACTCCAGTGTCCCCCAGGGCTCTGGGCCGGGGCATAAGGGACCTGAGGCTGAACCCCCAAGGTGACCAGCGGCGACTGGAGCTGCCCATCGGGGAAGGCACCCTAGAGTTACCATGTCCCCAAGGTCAGGCACCCCCCCTCAGGATGCCTCCTCGGGAAGTTGAACTCTGGGCTCTTTGAGACCTTTCCCAGCTCTGAGGAGCCTCCCTGTTCTAGGGGACAGGTGTGGGGATTGGGGAACCCCATCCCCTCCACCAGCGAGTCTTCTCCCCCTGGTCTCATGGGATTTTGAGGGTTCAGAGCCCCAGTACTGCAGGGAGGTCCGAGCGAGGCTACCAGCCGAGACAGGCAGGGAGTGGAAGGGCCCTGGGGGTTCAGTCCTGGTGGAGATAATGCAAGTCAAGCCCCTGGCTGGGGGCTCCTGCCACAGCTCCTATTAGAGCAGCAGCTTCTGGAAGCTTCTGAGGAAGAGGAGGGGGGGCAGAGGGAGATGGTGGCAGAGTCACCCTTCAATGCCTGGGAAGGGCCAGCCTCAGTGTACCCCTTTCCCGCCACCCAGGACCCCCCTTTTCAGTGAGTTAAGCCATCGTGTGATAATTCATAGTAACAGTAATCGCCACGGACGTCAGTGGTGCACTTTGACCCTCAGCGATGAAGCGGCCAGCATGGCGGAGCCCTGGAGGTTTCGATGGAGCTGGAGGAGTTGTTTAAGCTGTGGCAGCTCAGTCACATCTGTGTTCCCCCTTTTCTCTGCTGCTTTGGGGGAGGGGTGGCTTTTCTTGGGCCTGGCTCGTCTGAGGGGGGCCTGACTCCTCTCTGGAAGAATGTCTGGGGTGCAGACTTCTGTAGCTTTGGTGCTGGGGGCAAGCGAGGTAGCGCATTTGGTTTGGGGTGAGGGTGGGGGCTGGTGGGAGCAGACAGTGTCCCCCAGTGCCCCTTTCTGTCTGGGTAGCTGAGCCCGGCCTTGGGGAGAACCCGGGAACACTGGCTGCTCTCGTGGACTGTCCCGAGTCCTGGGGCATGTGAGACAGGGTCCCCAGATGACCCACCGTCCCGGCCCTGTCCCCCACCTGCCAGGTCGCCCCCACGGGGCCTCAGCCGCCACTTTGCCAAGGTGGGTGGCCCGAGGTTTCCAGGGTCTGGCTCCCCATGTCTGCCCCACCATGGGCCCTCTTTCCACCCACACAACTGACTCCTGGGGTCCCCTCATGTCCTCCTGCCCATCTCAGGTACAGATTGGAAAGTTCGGGCTCTTCTCATGTTGCTCGTGGAGATGTCAGGACCCAGTGCAGGCACCAAGGACACCGGTGATCCCTGTCACTCACGGAGCGAGTGTCACACCCTCTAATGGCACTTTCAGGGGGTCCCCTCGTCAGTCCTCATGCCCTTAGATGGATGAAGGAGCTGGGGCCCCGGGGGCTCGAGGGATTTGCCTGGAGTCCCCAAGCCAGACAGAGGTGGGTGCCAGGGCCGCTGCCACCTCCCAGAGGGAAGTGGGGCTGTAGGGGCGTCTGTCCCATCCAAATCCCCTGGGCCAGGCTTTCACCTCTGCTGGGAAGAAGGGGGAGGGCGAGTGGGAAACCACCGCCCAAGCCCCTTCGAGTCATGAAAGTGGAGGCAATTTATTTTTCCAGGCATTCCAGTTCCATAGACGCTTGTCACCAGCTGTTTGCTCTGACACAGAGTGTTCTCTCAGCTGCTGTTCCTCCTCTCACATTTGACACCGACGGCCCACGAGTCTGGCAGGGGCTGGGGCCTCACAGGTGACGGCAGAGCCGACTGGCCCCGGAATGCCGAACACCGCCCTCGGATGTTCCACGGGTGGTCCCGAGGCCCGGCGGGGTGCTGCGTCCCCTTCTCCCTTCACACTCTCTCCACCTCCTTCTCCTCGTGCTCTGTCAGATTGCTCCCCAGCCTGCACGCACTCACAAGCACTCGCCCCTCTCCTCACACTCCCTGTGCAGATGGGCACTCAGGGTCTCCGGCCACGTGAGAAAGAGCCGACCATCCATGCCCGGAAAGTCAGAGAGACCCTTCGGAGAGGTCTTGAGCCCCTCTTTGAGCCAAGATTCCCTTCTGGAAACCCCCGCCAGAGGCCCTGTGACCCTTGGCCTGGGACACTGGGGAAGGGGGTCATGTCATTCTGTTAAGTCAAGAGAACCCTTCAGCTGTTTTCAGTTTTCCGTGGTGCTGTCGTTTAATTTTAAGGCACACAAAAGCATGCCAGGGATGCCCTTGGCAAAACCGTGAGTTGAGTGAGGTGTAGAGCTTTGGAGCTGGGGACCGGGTTTAAGTCCTGTGCTGGCACTTCCTGGCTGTGTGACCTTGGGTGTGTTGGTCACCCTCTCTGATCCTGGTTTTCCCATCTGTGAAGTGAGAGCACATATACCTTCCTTACCTGGATGGATTAAAAAAAGGTTAGTTAAGAAAGGATTAAACAAGAGCCTGTGTAAGAAGGGGCTGGCATTTTCTCATTCTCTCAGTGAGCGCCAGAAAATAAATCTCATGGATTTACAGCTTGAAAGGTAACAAATCAATATGGAACCCCAGGAAGGAGCTTCTTGGGAAAGGGCAGTGTCTGGGAGAGAGGCAGGGCTGGCCGCAGGGTGGGTGACGAGCAGTGATGAGGGGTCTCCTCTCTCTCCAGCCCTGTGCCCCCCCAGCTTGTCCTGCACCCTTAAAATGGGGCCTGCCTGCCGCCCACCTAGAAATCCATATTGTGCATAGTGTTTGGTTGTCTCCGGTTGTTGTGCTAATAAAACAGACTGTTATTACCCCTACCCCTTGTTCCACTAGCCCCACAAGTCAGTATCAGGCCCCCCATTCTGCAGGAGGGGAAACTGAGGCCGGGAGAAGGGCAGCGACTTGCCTGAGGCCACATGGCTAGGAAGCAGCGGTGCTCAGTTTCGAACCCGGGTCTCTCTGGTTCCAAACTCTGGGCTCTCCTGCTCCTGCGGGTGGCCAGGGTTCAAGCCGCCCGCTCCACGCCCTGCCGGGGTGGTGGTGAGGGGGTGCTGCCATGCCCGGAGCACGCAGTCTTATGTAAGCAGCCTGGCAGCCGCACACGGAGGCTTCAGTGAGCCCATTGCCTGCTGGTGGTGGCAAGGGCTGGGGTGGTCCGGGATCGTTGTCACCAGCCCCGGGCACTCCCGGCACCGCGCTGCCAGCGAGGCCTGACACTGGGTCGAGCCGCTTGGCTGCAGCTGGCTGCAGCTGGGAGCCCGCCTGGTTCCCATTCAGAAGCTGTGGTTTTGATTAGCTGCTCCGCCAGGCGGGCCTGGGGTGGGGGGTGCGTCCCTGGGAGCTCCACGGGAACACAGGGTCCCCCGCCCGGCCGCCGCCACCCCCCCAGCCCCCCCTCTTGGCAGTCCCAGACTCCAGATGTTCCGGGCGCTCGCTGGGAAGGCCTGCTGGCGCCACAGAGGGCAGAGGGCAGGGAAAGCACGCGAGCTGGAAGCCCAGGCACTCAGCCACCACAGGCTTGGCAGCCCGCCCAGCCCTCTGCTGGCACATTCCCCAGCTCTCCCCTGGCCATCTGTTCCCAAAAAACCTTTGCAGGACTCAGGATCCAACAGCGCGAGCAGCTGGTTTGGAGGCAGCAGGGAAAACCGTGCAAAAGGTCCTTTGTGAGAGAGGAAACTCGCTCATGAAAATCTCAGGGCTGGATGCCGTAAAAAAGTTGGCGGCTGGAATTCTGGTTTTCTCTCCACTTTTTATCTCTGGTTTGCTCCCCCCCCCCAGCTGCCCCCCCCATACATACCCCCACGCTTGTTTTCTTTCAGTGTTGTTTCTTCCTCTTAACACTCGTCCTGATTTTTCTTCCCCCTTCGAGGTGCCTGAGGCCACCTAATTATTCTCCCTGACACCGCAGAACTTTTTTTATTTATTTTTAAAGCTGTTAAAAATTGGGGGTGGTTGGAAATGAATTTTTTGCAGGAAACCTTGGCTGGGGGAGGGCATGGGGTGGCTGGGGATCAGGACCCATGTCATTTATGCCCCACACCCCAAAGAAACCCCGGGCTAAGGATGTGGGAGGCTAAGCGGTAACGGGGAGACCCCATCAGCCCCCCAAGAGCCATGCGGAGACAGTTTGGGAGCCCACTCAATGTCAGTCAACACCCCCGTGCTGGGGCCTGCAGCTGACAACAGCATGACCGGTGGCCTTTTTTAAGAACCAGCCACCGCTGCCCAAGGCTTCTGGGCCTGGAATTTGGGCACCTCCGGGAGTGGTCATGGGGAGGTTGGTTCCAGGCCTGGGGGCACGGGAGCAGGGCTAGGGGCCCCCCATGTGCCAGGTGGTGGGATGTGAAGGGGGTGGGGTGGGGGGTACAAGTCAGGGGCAGGGGACAGGGCTTGCCCCTTCCTTCCTTGAGCCCCGTGCCCCTTTCCGGTGCCCACCTCCCCACTTTTCCATCAGACCCAGAACCCCAGCAGCTCCTCTGCCCCAGCAGTGGGAAAGGCCTGTCACCAGCCTGCCATAGGTGACCAGCTTTCCCCAGCCTCATGGGCCCAGGGCTCTGGGGGCGTGTTTTTGTCTGTTTTGCCCTTCATTCTTCTCCCCCCACCTCGCCTGTTTTCTTCCCACTTGGGGCTGGAGAGACCGCAGTTCAGCTGGGAGGACTAAATATTTATGTTTATCTCCACAAGAGGGTTGTGCAGGTCACCATCTGCAGGGACTTTGGGGGCAGGTGTGTAGGTCTGGGCTCCCAACAGCCCAGGGCGGCCTCAACTCTGCCCACAAGGGCCTCATGGCCTTGGCCAGGTGTCCAGACCTCCCCAGGTCTGTTCAGTTACCTGCAAACAGCCCATCCTGCCCTGGGTCTATCCGGGGCCTCCCGGGGCTAAAGACTGTGAAATTGTTTTGCAGACTCCACCTGCCCCTTGTGTCTCCTGTCTGGGAAGTCGGTCTTCGGGGGAGAGGGAGTGAAGGTGAGGAGGCCCTGGGGAAGGAGGCTGGCCCCAGGTGAGGCTGCAGCGTGGGGCCCAGGACCCCTGGACCAGAACTGCTTCCTTAGCCCGAGTGCTCCAGAGGACAAGGTGGGGGGTGGACAGGGCTGTCCCCCAACCACAATGGCCAGGCCTCACTTTCCAGCTTCCCAGCCATAAGCCCTGGCATCCAGGTGCATGCAAGGCCGCGGACAGGCCCCAGCGGGCCCCTGATCCCCGCGTGCCCCCAGTGGGTCAGCCCTTTCTGGAGAGCTGGCACTAGGGGAAAAAGCGAACCCCTGCCTCCCTTGAGCTCCTCGGCACAGATGTTTCTCGGGGGCACAGTAGGGGGCCATTCCCTCTTTCCAGGCCCTCTTGCTCTTTGCCCAGGACCCAGTTCCTCCAGCTACCTAGGGCCTGGCCCAGCTGCCCAGCTGCCCCCCGGCTCAGGCACCAACCCCGCCACCCCACCCCAGCTCCTTCCAGCAGCTCTGCTGTAAGCCGGCTCTGCCTGCCTCGCTGCCTTGGTCAGCATGCCACTGGGCCCCCACAGGACATCTGCTGTCACCCCCCACCACTCCGCCGCAATGATCTGGCCCCAGCTGGTCACTCCTAGACCAAAGGGGCTATTTTTGGCCTCTGTGCTCACGCTGTCCCACCTGCCCAGAGTGCCCTTCTCTCCTGTCAACCTGGCCAGCTCCTGCTCCCTCTGGAAGGCTTGATTCCTCCTAGAAGCCCTCCATGACTGCCACCCTATAGCCTCCTCTTCAGGGCCCCCCAGCACAGCAACTTCCTGTTCCTCACACACTGTGATGGGTCTCATCTCCTTCAAAAGTGCATTGTACACTGTAAACAAAGATATCAAGGGTTGTATTGTGTGATACGCCATTATGTGATATGCTTCATTTTATTGCACTGCATTGTGTTATATTTTTAGGTGATATATTACGTGACATTGCATTGCATTTGTTATGTTATGCAGCGTTTGCTTACTTCCCAGCTGTCTAGCTAGACTGTGAGCCTTTTCATCTTTGTGTCCCAGCTCTGGCGTGGAGTAGATCCTCAAATGATGACATGCCATCCCTTCAACTCAAATCCACACAACCGGGCTGAATATTCCTGTGCTGAAGGCAAGGACTCTGGGGAGGGACAAATGAGGGGTCCCAGGAACCAGCCAGGAAAATGGACCCAGGGCTCCCCCAGGTCCCTGTGTGAGGACACTTGTGCCCTTGTTCCCTTCAATCAGCAGAGAAAGCTCTGAGTTTCAAATAACTGAAAACACTTGGGCCATGGCTTGAACTAACAGGGCTCATGTTTCTCACAGCTAAGAAGGCTGAAGGGAGGTGGCTGTGCCCTTGGCTCCAGAGCTCAGTGAGGTCAGGGCTCCAGGCTGCTTCTGGTCTTTGCCTCATGGTTGCATAGTGGCTGCCATGGAGCCAGCACCTTGTCTTCATTCTGCATCCAAGGGCAGTGTCGGGGGCCATGCTGGAAAGAGCATTTCTTTCCATCAGGGCAGTCAGTCAGGCCCAGACACCCCTCCCTTCCCTGAAAGAAGGGCAATCCATTTCAACCTGAGAAAAAATCCCAGGAGGTTGATCCTGATTTGTAGTAATCTGGTTTTCTCCCTTCAGGCCATAGAAGGGGACTAGCCAGTGTTATAGCCTTAAACACAGGCTCAGAACCCTACTTGCACGAGTCTGTCCACCCCGTGAAGTGGGCGCCAGGAGTCCCATTTTCACTTGATGCCACCAAGGTTCAGAGGACTAGGTGACAGGGCCAGGCCACTAGCAACTTCGAACCTCTGCGCAGCACTCTACAGTTTACAGCACCTGCTCACGTCCACTGTTCTCTCAAATCCTACTCCAGCCTCACGGGTTTCCACCGTTGACCATGCAGGCTCAGTGGGGAGGCCGGGACCCACAGGGAGGTCACCTCAAGTGGCTCAGGGGGCCCAGCCCCATACGCATGTGCCCCTGAATCCACACCTTCAGTGTGGTTCCCCTTCGCTCCCCAAAGAGGAGGTGTGCGCTTCCAGGGTTGATGGGGCTTTGTAACCTCAGGCATTTGCCTTCTCCATGCTTTGCTTTCATCTTGAAGGGCTGAAGATGTCCATAATCAAGGAAACGGCTGTGAAGGGGCTTTGCTCACTGTAAGTGCTGCACACTGGGCGGCAGTTACAGGTGCACCTGCTGGCCCAGGGAGGTGGGCGGAGGGTCCCACAAGTCTCCTCTATCCCCAGGTGACCAGACAATGGGTACCAGAC
Organism: Bradypus variegatus; assembly: GCA_004027775.1. Classification (NCBI taxonomy): domain Eukaryota; kingdom Metazoa; phylum Chordata; class Mammalia; order Pilosa; family Bradypodidae; genus Bradypus; species Bradypus variegatus. The sequence goes on along the minus strand of PVKY010002369.1, from coordinate 6,375 downwards.
TGGGGCAGCCCACCCAGGATTGGGTCCCAGTGTCAGGAAGACTGTGCCTGCTTGTGTGCACATGTGCATGTGTGCACGTGTACGTGCCTGGTCAGGTGTCAGAATCAGATGGAGGCTTCCCTCATGATGGGCCGATTTCCCGACTCGGTAGGAAGGGGGTGCACACTGGGAGGTGGCTGGTGGCCTTTGAGGGTCTCCAAACTTGCTCCCCACCACAGGGTCAGGAGCCCTTAGAGATGGCCCTCCACCAGCAGGGTGGGACAGGCATGGCGTGGGATGAGTGATCAGCCCCGGAGAGCGAGTGGCTTGCAGCCCCCCTGGAAGACAAAGATGAGGGCCCTGCACATTGATTCAAGGATCCATATTTCTGAGGGTTTACTGCATGCCACCCACTGCTCTGGGTGCCGGGGTCCCATCAGAGAATGAAACAAAGGGTCACCTCCTTGGAGCATAAAGCTAAATTGTGTTTCACAGAGGCCACGTGGAAAAGCCCACGGGAGAGCCCCATTGGGACTTTTTTCAGGGCTTGCTCTTGACTTTCAAGCTTGGCTCTCTGGAGTTGCAGATCAGAGCGGCTGAGCAGAAATGACACGTTAGAACGAGGAGGCCGGCACCCAGAAGCAGGTGCACTGACAGCTCTCGGAATCTCAGCCAATGCCCTAGCAGTGTGGGAAGAAAAGGCAAAACAAGCCAGAGCAAAGCCAGAGGCAAACACAAAAAAAGCCGAGAGGTATGGGGGCTGTTTAGCGAGGGGTCCCGAGTCCTCCAAGTCCGAGGGGCCTCAGCATGTCACATGGACACGTGGGTCAGCCTTCAGTTGTCAAGACAGTGACGTCTGGCTGAGGATGCAGGGAGGGCTATGAATTGCCGCAAAATGACCTGTCAACATGCTGTTTTGGCAGGGAAGCCACGAGGCTTCCTTTTTCTAAGGAAGTTCGCTTCTGCCCAGGGCTCGTGCTTCCGGGATGTAAGCCCCGGGATGGCAAGGCTTCTCATCTGCTTTGTTCATGGCTGTGAACCCGAGTGGAGCTCGGCAGGGAGCTAACCCTCAGTATTTGTCAAATGAATGAATGAATTACAGCATGAGAAAATGGAGTGTTTTCAATTGTCCTCAAATCATGAACTGGCATGTCACCTGTGCCTGGTGGCACGTGAAGAGCTGGAGTTGCAGTTCCTATCTGGAGGACCTGGTGGGTGACTGGGAGATGCACCCACACTCAGAGGTGCCCTGAAACATGGCTGCCCAGCACCCAGGGCTCGGCATTGCAGCTGCCTTGTTCTTTAATCCTCACGATCACCTGATACAGTAGATTGCTGCTGTTAACCATTTTATAGGTGGAAAAATGAAGGCACAGAGAAGCCAAGTAACTTTCTTAAGGCCACACAGCAGAGTGGGGAAGTCAGGATCCAAGTGGAGGCCGTCTGATGCTGTAGCCAGGCCCACTGAAGCACTGGGCTGTACTGGCTACCAGTGGGGCCTGAGTGTGCACGGGTTGTATGTGTAATGTGTGTGTAAAAAAACTCGCTTTTCTTACCAGTCTTGGTCTCTCTCTTGTGTAGCTGGATGCCACTTCCATGGTGTCATGGGCCCTGGGAAGTGATGTCCCCAGCCCTGCCTGGGTCCCAGAGTCTCCAGCGAGGAGGGGCTTGGGGATAACGGGAAGAACTGGGTAAAGTGCTTTGCATGGGACACATATTGTTTTTGCTGAAATGGTTTGGTTATTATTCAGGCTGACGGGTGGTTGGGGGGCTCCTGGCTTCTCTTGGCCACCCCCTTGTGGTCCCCACTGAAATCTCCACCCTGGCCCCCCTCTGGGGCGTGAACTGGCTTGTCTGGAGGATGCCCTGTTGCCCCCTGCCATCACTGCGCAGTATGGAGTGGGGAGGGGAGGCTCTGCGAGACGCAGCCGAGCAATGAACAGCAGTGGCCAGCTCGGAGGAGCTAGGTCTGACCCGATGGGGGTCTCTCAACCCCATGGATGGAGGTGGGGGTGGGGGTCCCGAGGCAGGGCCCACTGGGCAGCTCCGAGGTGGCAGTGCCTTCCTCACCTGGCTGGCCCCGGTCTGTTCCCACCCCAGCCTGGGTGCCCCCTGCAGCCAGGGGTAAGGTCACGGGCTCCTTGAGCTGCTGGGAACGGTGAGCAGCAAAGGAGAGTTGGCAAGCTGGTGTCGGGCAGGGAAGTGGGTGGGAAGCTGCAGGCAGCCGGGCCTCAGGCCTGGGCCCGCTCCAGCTCTCAGTGACTCCGAACCCTGGGTCGGGATAGAGGCAGGGGTTAGCAAGACAGATAGACTGGTGGGTGTGGAGAGACAAACAGACAGGGGAGGCCAAGAGAGAGTTGGCTCAGAGACACCCAGACAGAGCTTGCAGAGAGACCCAGAGGGAGCGGCAGCCAGAGAGCCCGGTGCCAAGAAGGCATCAGCACGGCGGGAGCCTGGGTCTCCCTGGTGGTCCCCTGCGGGCCCGGTGGGCTCCCCGGCCTCCCGCGTCCAGCTGCTCTGCTTTGGGCTCCAGGGGACAAAGGCGGAGATTTCCTTAGAAGCAGGGAAGATGGTGGCTGGACAGATAGATGACGTGGGGACCTGCCGGCCCTGTTTGGCCAGTGAAGACCCCGAGGACTCCAGAGCATGAGGGGTCTGGCCCACTCTGCCACTCTGTATAGAGTGGCAACAGTATAGCCCACTCTGCAAAACAGAAGCAGTGGTGCCATCTCATAGGGACCAGGAAGACCGCGCACGCCAAGGAGCACGGCGTGGTGCCGGGGCGGCAGTGGTGGCCAGCACGGATCCAGGAGCTCCAGCTCCCAGGCCCTGGGGAGACAGGAGTGCCTTCACCCAGAAACTAATGTGGGGGTGGACGTCTGAAGTGGGCGAGGGGACAACGGCTGCCACATGACAATGAACTTGGGGCACAGAGAGAGGTGAAAGGAGTTGGAATTTCCCTGGCGTGGCAGGGGCAAGGGCTGGATGGGGGGGTGGGAGTGATCCCCAGGTGAGGACAGTGTGGGCCATGTTCTCAGCCTGGGGTTCCTGAGTCCCAGCTCCACCAGGGGCGCCTGACCTCGGGAAGGGTCCCCGGGTGACCCGCTGGCCGCCTCACAGGGGTCATTGCTCACCAGCAGGAAAGTTCTGGATGTTGTTAACCGACTTGGAGGTTTGGACGCATCCAGCTGCCTCTGTAAAGGAAGGACTCGACCTCCTGGACCCCCCGTGCCCCCGACAGCCCCTGCCCTGAGAGAGCTTGGTGAGCTGGGGGCTGGCGAGGCTGGGAGCCCCCTGTCCGTCTCATCTGTCATCCTCACTGTGAGCAGCTCCTATCACCCCCGAAAAGAGTGGAGGGAACTGGCAGCATTTGCCAGCAGGACTGATCTTCAGCTCTTCCTGGGGATCGACAGAAAGCCGCCCCAGCACAACGACAGGGTAACGCCAGTGCCCGTCGCAGAGCTGGTGCTACGTCGGAGCTCAGAAGCTCTCTGTGGAATAAATGGATCTTTTTCCCAGTTTGTGCTGCTCCCTGTCTCCCCGCAGCGGCTCAGCCCACAGCCCTGGGGTCTCACGGCCCTTCCCGGCCTGGACACACTGATGCTTGACTCACGCCACATCCCCACCCTCGGACAAACACGCCAGCGCCGACGGCTCATAAATTTCCCGCCTGTCACCCGTGGCGCCCGGGCAGGCGGGGCTGCTCCATACCTGCGTCCAGTTCCCTGGGATGTTTGGAGGCCGGAAGCCGGGCCTGTGCCGGTGCCAGAATAACCTCAGCAGAGCCCGGGCCTTGGAGAAGATGCTGTAAAAACAGATCTGTCCAAGGCAGATGGGCCGTCCCGCAGGTTCCAAGGGAAAGCAGCAGCCGACTTCCCAGGCAGTTCGCACCCCATCTTCTTTGTCAAATGCTATATATGAACATATATGCCGAGGAAAAGCATAGAGAAAATAGTCACCGAAATGTTATCAGTCGCTTTCTTTGATGCGCTCATTTCTGTACTTTCTGATTTTTCTATAATTATGTAATTTTTCAAATTATGCATTTTTTTTTTAAGAACTGGTTGAAAGCAAATCGGTCAAGAGGACAGCTGGTTCAGAAATGCCTACGTCTGGCTACTTGTTTTGAGACTTTTCAGCCAGCGATGCCACTTTGCATTTTCAAGCACCTGTTAATCCAGCCGTGGACCCCACTCTTTGTGGGGATGTGATCTAGCCCTCCCCAGGTCTGTCCCTGCCGGGAGCCAGCTCAATTGATTCTTTGCAGCTGACCTGCAAGGGGACTTACCATTCCTGCACTCATTTTAAAGATGGGGCAACTGAGGCATAGAGAGGAGACAGCCTGTCCAGGGCCCCCGTGTGACCTGAGAGCAGCACTTGGCTGCCAAACCCGGAACCCCTTTCTAACTAGTGCACCGATGGGCCTAAAAGTGAATGATACAATCATGCCTGGTAATGCAGTTCTTGAAAAATACTAATGCTATACCACCCCCACCACTTTTCTTTCATATTTTAGTTTTAAAATAACATTTGAAATCTGACTGTTCTCTTTAGGACAAACAGATTTTTAAAAAAAAAAAAACCTACCAGGCTTTCAACCCCATTGGATGTCTTTTGTCTTCATGTGGAAGGCTGTATCAAAATGTTCAAATCCAGAAAGATGTATAATTTTTAAATAGTGAAAAATGGTTAAAAGGATGAAGTGGGCACCATTGACTGAAAATACATTTAAAAGGTAAAATAACAGGAGGCATGTATAATTGTTTTTTTAAGTGTCCCCAAAGTGATAAAGTTACCCTGCAAACACAGGTGATTGGAAGAGGAAAAAATTGGTTTAACACCAGGCACAAGCTTAGGAAGCAGAGCAGGCATAATTGAAAGTCAATTAGAAATCAACTAGATCAGTGAGAAATTTTTAAAAACCCAGGAAATGCAGTAAGTGAACAAAAAACAAAAAAGATGCAAGATTGTTCCAGTTCACAAATATGACCAAAGAGGCTCAGCAGTACATTTGAAATAGGAAGAATCTCCCATAGGATTAAAAATCTACAGTAAGAGAAAATACCTGTAACTGAAAATACCTATTCATTTGTTTGGCAAACATTTGTTGAGGGTCTCCTGTGGGTTGGGCATTGAGGCTACGGCAGCGAAGAAAACAGACCGGGTCCCTGCCTGCAGGGAGCTGACATTCTGACTGCAAACAAGTAGAGAGATTAAAAAGGTGATTTCTGATTTGCCACACTGACCAAATCACCCCAGGACTCATGTCCCACCGAAGGCCCGAGCTGGGGTGGGGGTTCTCTCAAGCTGAGTTGCTCATGTGTGACAAGCCCAGTGTGTCACCAGGCATTACATGAGCAGAGGTTCTTTTGGGGGGCTGTCAACCCTCACCCCCATTTGCAATGACACACACAGCCTCTTGTCTCCCATCCCTCAGCCATGGCTGATGGTTCTGGGGGCAGCACCATTCTGCTTCCCCTGCTGGGAGTTTGGGGTTGGGGTGCTGGAAGAAAAGTGGTGGGGATCTGACAGGAAGGCAGCAGGCCCCTGGAAGTGGCTATCGATTGCTTTTGGCTCGTGCCCAGGGAGAAGGGCCATGAGTTGTCCCTGCTGAGACTTGCAAGGCCCTGCCTGGCTTTCCCGAGGCCTTACTCAGCCACTGTGAAATGCCCTTTTGTAGCCTTAAACTAGCACCCCTTTACTTTAGGGTTGGAGTGAGTTTCTACTCCTTACAGGGCAGCCGCAATCACACAGGCAAATATGTTTGGAAAACACGGAGTAAATAAAATTGCACATGTCTCTTTACTGTAGGACCTTTCAGAGTCTTTAACGTGCTAATATACTTTCCATGAGGGGTCCAAGGCTGTGAACCATGGGACACCTCACTTGGCTGGTCTCCTTTTGTCCCTCTGGGGGATTGCTAATCCGCTCACACCCTCTTCTTTGTACAAGAGACAGAATTAAAGCACAGAGAGGGTGGTTGAGTTGCCCAAGGTCACACAGCCGGTTAATTGCTGAGATAACCCACTGCTTCCCAGGGTCCTTCCCACTGTGCCCCGGTGGACGTAAGTCTTCCTTGGAAAGATGGTGCATGAGCTGGGCTGAGGTGGGTAGGGGGAAGGCAAGTCCAGCGCAGACACCAGGGAAAGAGTGAGGTCAAGCATCCGTAATTCTGAGGGTCAGGCCTTGGCCGGAAATACCCCTCTCCCTTGCTCCTAGGTGGGAGCAGTGGCCCCAGCAGGGGGCTTGGGGCTGGGCCTGGGCTGTCTGGCCGCCTTCGTGGCATGTCCGGTGGAGGGTCTCCAGCCAGCCCAGCTTCCACTCCTCTCCCCAAACCGCAGGACAGATGAAGGAGAAAGGAGCTGCGGGAGCCAAGTCCACCCGGGGGCCCGCCTG
>PVKY010002368.1:0-26003 GCA_004027775.1 Bradypus variegatus | reverse complement strand
CTTCTTAACTTCTTCTCAAAATGAGGACAGTGGCAACGTGAGACATGACTCCCAGGATGAGCCTGGACCTGGCATTGTAGGATTGAGAAAGCCTTCTTGATCAAAAGGGGGGAAAGACATGTAACAAAAGAAAGTTTCAGTGGCTAAGAGATTTCAAATAGAGTCCAGAGGTCATCCTGGAGGTTATTCTTATACAGATAAGATTCTATATATAGATATTCCTTTTTAGTATCTAGTGTATTAGAATAACTAGAAAGAAGTACCTGAAACTTGAATTGCAAACCAGTAGACTTGATTCTTGATGATGACTGTGTAACTAAACAGCTTTTATCATGTGACTACGTGATTGTGGGAACCTGGTGACAGACACTCCCGTTATCCAGTGAATGGGCAGATGACTAATAAAATAAAGATAAAAAAATATGAATAATAGGGAGGATAAGGAGTATGGGGTGTTTTGGGTGTTTTTATTTTTATTATTTTTGGGAGGAGTAATGAAAATGTTCTAAAATTGATTGTAGTGGTGAATACACAACCGTATGATGACACTGTAAGCCATTGATTTACACGCTGGATGGATTATATGGTGTGTGAATATATCTCAATGAAATCGCATTTAAAAAATGCAGGCAGTGGGAGAACAAGAGTAGAGATATGCCACGTGGGCTTGGAGAGAGGCCGAGAGCTCTCATCCCAAGTCGGGGAGTATGGGAGAGGCTCGCCTCCCACACGGGCAGGCGTCTCCCAGAGCTGCCTGCACTCTGGGGGCTCCACAAACTCTTCTGGTAGCCCTGAAGGTCTAGAGTTTAAGTTAAAGCCCCAGCTCCACCTGCCATCTCCAGAGGGTTCCTCAAGGGTAGGGGGTAAGAATGGAGACTCCTCCATACCTCAGTGAAGAAGCAGGAAAGTTCAAGCCCACCCTGAGTATTAGTAAAAGTACCACTACCAAAACGGTACACTGGCTAGGAACCAGACACTGTCCTAAGCTCTTTATGTGCATTATTTCATTTGATTTTCACAACAACCCTAGATGGGAGGTATTATTTGGACCCCCACTTTACAAAGCAAGAAGCAGACACAGAGAGGAGAAGTAATAACTCATCAACCACTAGAGCGCCTGTAGGGAAGTGACAGCTGAGCTCCCAACCCACCCCGGTCCCCAGGCCCCTACAGGATGAGGCCGCTGGACCCGCACCCCATTCACCACCCACGGGGTAACTGGGCCCGCAGCTTCCGCTCACACCCTTACCTCTATCTGGTCGATGGTTTCCTGATATTCTTTCTCCCGGGTTTTGAACAGGGACTCGGTGTCTTTAATCACCTTCTCCAAACTGTCTTCCTGCTGCTGGAGTGGAAAGGGGAGTAAGGTGCAGGTCAACCAGGAAGGGTGGGAATGGGGGCATCCCACAGGGCGAGCAGGGGAGAGACAGAAGAAGCAGCTTAGCGGAAACTGGAGAAAGATCAGAAGACATTCAAAGGAGGAGGGAGAAGCAGGTAAGGACGATGGCAACATCAAGGACACAGCACGGTGGAGGGGAGGTGGTGGCAGGGCATCGAGCCGGGAGGCGGGAGCGAGGGCCGGCCAGAGGGACGTTACCTCTCCCTGGGCCTCTGCGGCCGCCATGGCATAGCCTGAGAAATCCTCCCAGAGCAGCAGGGTCTCCTCAGTCTCCTCCCAGGTCAGGCTGTCACAGTCATCCTCAAAATCATATTCCCTCCTAGAGACAGGGAGCCCAGGGTCAGGGGGCTGCCCTCCGGGGGAGGGGCTGCTGCGGGGCCTGCGGGACTCACAGCTGGTTGAGCATACGCTGCATCTCCTCGTTGAGGCTCAGGGCCGTGCGCTCCTCCTCGTCCCCCTCGGGCTGGCGGGGCCCGTCACTCTCCGACACAGAGGGCTCCTCCTCGCTGGCAGCCTTGCGCTCCCGCTTCCGCCCCCCCATGGATGGGACCTTGATGGGAGACAAGTGCAGAGACTACAGAGACAAGGCCGGGGGCGTGAGGGGAGGGGGAGGCCAGCGGGGGGTGAGGGGCACACGAACCAGCGGGGGGCGGGGGGCGGACAGAGAGAAAAACACCATCACGACAAGTTACCAAGACACAGACAGACACAGATGAGATGGGGACAGGGCTGCAGACTGAGAAGGAAGAAAAAGAAGAAATAGAGAAAAGAGAGCAGTAAGATAAGGGGAGAAATGGCTGGTCATGACCACATTAAGATGTGTCTAATGGCTAAAGAGGGATTGGGGTTTCTTTTTCAGCCTAAAAAAAAAAATCTCTCTAATGAAATGACCAAACTTAAAAGAAAGCTTGGGAACTGCAAGGAAGAGGAGGGTATAGTGTTTTCAAAGAAGAATCCGAGTCATATCCAGATCTGGAAAGCCAGAGGGAGAAGGGATGCAGGAAATTAAGAAAGGAGGAAAAAAGATAGAAGAAAGGGGGAAAGGGCAAGGAAACTAGGAAGGGAATAAGAAATAGGTGCTTAAAGCCCAATGGCTCAAAACTGATAGACAAACCGCCTGGATGGTTTAGGAACTGGGACTGGGGCATTAGGAAGCTCGAGTGAGATCAAAACTAACCAGCTTCTCCTGTGGAGAAAGCGTGAGAGATGAAAGGGAAGAGAGAGGAAAGGAAGCAGACAGAGGAGAGAGAGGGAAGGAGAGAGCTGGTGTTAGAGACAGCTTCCAAAACTTCTCTCCAGAGGCCGTGCCTTGCCCCCCAGCCTAATCCCACCTGGGTCCCCAAGGCCGACAGCCTGCCCCGCCCTCTCTGCAGGGCTCAGGTGTGAGGAGGTGCATGGCTGGAGGGGACCTGGGGTCCAGGCCCACCCTCTCCCCAGGACCCGAGGGCAGTGCCAGCCTCTCACCTGGAACATCTTGATCATGTCCTCGCAGTTGCGCTGCTGGGCCACGTCGCACAGCTTGGCGGTGATGTCGATGCGGCGGCAGATGTCCATGTCTACCTTCATGGCTTTTTCCTGGATCTTGGTGTCCAGCTCCGAAAGGTTCTGCCCAGGGGACACAGGGAGCAGTGAGGGGCCCCAGCACCGCAGACAAGGACTAGGAGGGCCCTGGCAGGAGCCACCCCACCCTCCCAGTCCCATCACCATCTCCTCCTCCTCGAAGATGCCTCCGAGCAGAATGCGTCACTTGCTCTCGTGTGCCCTCCCCGCTGCACTGTTCTCCCATATTGGGCTGCTGCTGCACTGGCTCTCTGGCCAGATGGGGAGTCCCTGAGGGCAGGGTAGAGGGCCTGGGACACGCAGGTGCCCTCCACCAGGCTGAGCACTCTCAAACCAGGCCGGCAGCCCTTACCCTCCAGGAACTTAGGTCCCCAGAGAGATTACCGGAAAGCACAAGAGTGGAGAAAAAGTACTGGAACAATGATAATAATGATAGTAGCAGCAAACACTTATTTGGCACTATGTATGTACACGCCAGGTCAAGCTCTAAGCGCATTATCTTCACAATGATTCTGCAAAGCCAAGGCCATCGCTCTCCGGCTTTTAAAGCTGGAGGAGAGGCACAGAGAGGCTAAGAGACTCGCCCAAGGCCACACCGCCAGCATGCTGCGTAACTGGGACATGAACCGCAGCAGCCTGCCTCCAGAACCAGAGTCCTTCCTAGCTGCTCTCCAGCCTCCAGCAAGGACAGAGATCATCCTGCCTCTGCAACACACCAGGACTTTGGCTCTTTCTTTTTCTAGAGAATTAGGGGGTGGCAACGGGAAAAAATGGAAGCCTGGAAAGGTGGCAGGGAGGGGCAGTGGGCAGGAAAGCAACAGGCTTTGCCTGGAAAGGCCCGCCCAGCACAGCAGGGAGGTGGCCCACTCACGTTGCTCATGAGCCCCTTGAAGACCACCAGCTCAGCTTTCAACTGCTCCACCTTCATCGCCAGCTCTTCCTGGCAGGCATCAGCCTCCTGGGCTTCCTACAGTCAGGGGGAAACCCTGACATCAGTGCCACTGCCAAAGCTGGACAGTACAGAAGACAAAGTGGGATGGGGAGGCAGCCCCCACGGCTGAGGGGCAGCGGGTGCCACCTCACCTCCTGCAGCTCAGCCACGCGCTCTTGCAGCTGGATCCGAACTGTGTACTCCTCTTCCCACCTGACAGACATTGGGAAGAACGGGGAGAACGTGGATCTGGAGTCCCTCCCACCCCACAGCCCTGTCCCCCACCTCTCTGGCTCAGGTCTGGTGCCCTAAAGTGGGGAGGGGCTGAGCACAGGCGCGGGCAGCCAGCTGCAGCTGTCAGGCGGCCCCACACTTCCTGGCAAGTGTGGAGCTCACCAGCTGCCTTCCTGTCACCTCCGGGCCTCACACTAGCAACTCTCTTTAGCAGCGAAGGCTGCTGCTCTGGTCCTTTCCTGGGCCCCTCCCAGGCAGGCCAGGCTCTGGCCAGCTGTCTAGCTGGCCTCCTCTCCCACCTCCTGCCCACACCAGACCACCAGGTCCACCCGGCCCAGTCTCCCACCTTCAGTGGCACAGATCCGGTCTCCCGCCTCCTGCCTGCACCAGAACAGAGTCCTCTAGCCTGCTGCCCTGCCTCTGGCGGGACCATTAACCCTGGGAAAGCATCTGCAGGACACACACCGCATCAACAGTTTGTCAAGAGCTGGTAGGAGATGCCAGAGCCCATTCCCCACAAGCTCCAGAAACTGTCACTCACCCTCCCCCACCCCACTCCCCACCGAACCCCCTCTAAGTATGTCTCCAAGGGGCAGCAGGGCTGGGGCCCCGCAGCAATGAAGCATTGGGCCAAAGGAGCCTGGGTTCACTATGCAGACAAACTCAGGGGGACGGGAAAGCAGTCTGAAAGGTGCCCGGTGGACACGAGGAGAACCCGAAGCAGCATGCCCTGGCGTCCCTGAGATCCAGCATCCTGAATTCAGAGACTTAGGGACATAGGCTCAGGACCACAAATAGGCGAAAAGACACCTCTGGCCATGGGGCCAGGTGAGGGGGATATATTTCCCAGGCCTAGATCTTGCAAATATTATAGTCCACAGTAAGCTGAGTATTCCATTACATCACAGAGCTAGAACGGGGTGGGTGGGGGCGATGCCGGTGTGCAGGATTTGGCCCTATTATTGCAAGACACCACAAAAAGCTGGCTAGGCTAGCAGAACCTCCCAGACCCTATTCATAAAATCCCCTCACTTCTCGCCACATTCTGAAAGGCTTCTTCCAGTCTGAGAAGGGAGAGGAACTGCACCAAGAAACAAACGTCAACATAAGGAAGGCTAGGAAGTAGGAAAGAGGACAGCAAGCCAATTGAAATCCAAGAGAACAGATTCTGTGGTCCTAGGGTTAAGCCCTTTTCTCCCTCTTCCCTTCATCTTTTTTTCCCATCTGTCACTCTCTTCCCTGGGGCTCTCCCTCCAGCCCCGTCCTGCCCTTCCGCACTGCAGTCTTCCTAATAATAACTCCTCACATCACCCGGGCGGCTCCTCCCTGCTGGGGAGGGAGGGTGGGGGAGGCTGGCGGCCCTGCCAGCACCCTGCTGGCTCCTGGTGCAGCCTGGCTCCCTGCCCACCCTTCCCTGCTGGTCCCCGCGTGTCCCTCTCCCTTTGGCTTGGACATTCTCATTCAGATAGTCAGGGTCTGGGAAGGGCCCCAGGAGCATAGGGTTATTTATTTTCTTAGATGAGACCCTTATCTATTCTGGGCTGTGGCTTCTTGGTCCACCACATAAAGGCAAGGAACGAGCACCCCCAGAACGCCTGGAGCCTATGAGTTCCTGGGTAAAGAAAGCAAGACTGACCAGGGGACAATAAACCCCTGGACAAGATGCGTCGAAAAGAAGGAACCCAACAAACTCAGGTAGAAACGTAAGTAAGTTAGTTAGTTAAGGATTAAGAGTAATAAAACCTAACGGTAAAAATCTGAAAATACAGACTCTGGAAGCTCACTGGAATTCTAGTTGCTCTACAGTCAGACTTTCACACAAATGTGTTCACTTTGAGCTCCACTCAAATCCGGTCTCACTTATGAGGTTCCCTTAACACGAGCAGAACTTGAGAAACTTCTGTGGCTTCTGCATTTACCAAATACCTCTCTTCCATGTAAACTGTATCCTGGAGTTGAAAAGTAAAGGCAGGGGCCATTCCCATGTTGAATGAATGAAAACCGAGGCCCAGGAAGAGACCCCAAGGTCACATAAGGCAGAGAAGCCGAAAATAGAACCCAGCTCCTTCCCAGTTTGGTGCTGGAGCTATCCCCAGGCCTTCCAAACTAACCACAGGAGTTACAGCACTGCTATAAAGACAGAGAACAAGGGCAGGGGATGCAGGGTGGAAGAACAACAGGCACCAGTATCACGCACCACCCAATTCCAGCTACGGGCCCCCTGCTCAGCAATGTACTGCAGAGCAATGAGCTAATCAGTCCCCAAGGAAGAACTTTTGGCTGCCCTGGACAGCTGGACCAAGGACAAACACTCTTTCAGCTTAAAGAAAACAAATGTCCCTGTGAACAGCAGTTGTTCCTGTGGTTATGGGTGTATTCCAGAAGTGTCCATGTTCCACTGCTGACAGGGTTCATTAACTCTGGCAGGGGCAGGGGCAGGCTGGTTCCAGGTAGGATCTGAATGACAGTCTTAGGGCAGCTGAGACCCCTGAGGATACTTCTAACATGGACCACAACTAAGGAAGCCAGTATGAGGACACCAGTCAACCTCAGAAAGCTGGCTGATCTCTGAACTAGCAGGCTCCGGCAGATCCCTGGTCGCCCCCAAACTCACTCAGCCATCCCCATTGCTGCTAACCCCCAGACACCAAACTCGGCTACAGTGGGCTGCAAACATAGTCCCAGCCTACCCATAAGGGGTCAGAGGGGGTGAAATAAGCAACTCTAGGCTGTGTTAAACCTTAAGGCCCCCAAACCAAAGCCTTCTTCTAATTGTCACCTTCCTCCTCCTCAACCGCGGCATTGACCAGTGTCCTGCTCACGGCTCCTGCCAAACTGGCCTGCTTGTCAGCCATCGTAAGGAACCCACTCTGTACAGCCCCCACTGGCACCACACCCACTCCCCACACCCCCTGCACCATCCCACTGGATCCGTGAAGCAGGCTTCATCTTCATCCCAAGCGTACTGGGCGGCCCACAGCCACTCCACACACTTAGGGATTGTTCATATCCCCCCAACTTTCCCTCCTCAGCCCCTTTGCTGGCTCTGTTCATGCTTCCTCCACCTTCGGCTCTTCACTTTTACAGATCCTCCCAGCTTCCACTCGCCCTATGGCCACTGCCAGCCCCTTTCCCTCTCCCTAGGGTATTCCCTTTACTCTTTCTGCCCCCCTTTTTTGACCCACTGCAAACAATGTCTTCAGGTCCCCAGAGCCTTTCATGTGGAACCAGGTCAGGTACCCAGTTTCTGGTGACACTGCTTTGGAAACCTGGAGGCAGTGCAGGAATGCCCAGTGCAGGGTGCAGCCCCTCCCTAACCACCCCCTTCCAAGTTCACTTAATTCAGTATCCCAAATGGAAGCTCTATCCTTTGCCTCTTTCTGTTGATCAGCATGGGGAGCTTATGGGGGGGAGGGAATAAGCAGTTCCCCAGATGCATACCTCTCAGACCAGCCACCCTGCCACACCTCAAAAAACCCCACAGCTAACACAGATATGGAGACACTGCAGCCTAGATGAGAAAGAAAAGCCACAAGAAAAACGCCAGCACCCCATAATGTTCTGCTCCTGGCATGTTCCTTTCTGTCATGAGTCTCACTTCTGCATTCCCCGTGGATTCCAATACCCAGTATCCAATTCCACCTACCTCGGGGCCCCTCAGGACGCATCAGGAACTTTACTCCCTTACCTTCCTCACCCCTGCTTCTTGGGCCCCCCACTGCTCTCCTCTCCTGATCCCAGGCCAACGCCCAGCCCTGGCGGAGGCAGCATGGCACTGACCCCGTCCGTACCTTCCGAGCCCGAGTCCTTCTCCTTCGGGCCCCCAGTCCTTACCTCCTCTTGTACTCGTCCCGCTCCCGCTTCACTTTGGCCAGCACGTTGTAGAGCGCGCGGATCTCAGGGGTGATGGTGTCGATCTGGACGCCCACCCCGTCGGGGTGCACCCACGACAGGCCGGGCCCTTGCACCAGGGTGGGCTCCAGTCCCGGCCCGATCCGGCGGGCGTGTGAGAAGGACCAGATGGTGCCCGGCATGAAGCGGGCCGACGAGGAGTAGGCCGCGGAGACGGAGGTGGGGGTGGCGGACGACGAGTGGCCGGCGGCGGAAGGAGGCAGGGGGCCAGCGGGCGAGCCCAGCACCCGCGCCGACGGGGTGCACACGGCGGCCGGTCGGGCGCCCAGGGGCAGCCCCAGGGGCCGGATGGGGCTGACGAAGCCGGTCTGCACGGCCTGGTCGCGGCGAGCCAGGCCCCGCCGGCCCTGCTTACCCTCCTCCAGAGCCTGCTGCAGCTGCTTCTCCAGCAGCCGGTTCCGGCGCTCCAGCTCGTGCACCTTGGCCAGGAAGCAGCGGAATCGGAGGTTCAGGGTCTTGAGCACGTTGATGTTGGAGCCCAGGTCGTTGCGGAGAGCCATGGCTGCAGGGGGCGGCGGGCCCGGCCCCGGTGGCGAGAAGGCAGCGGGGCCGGCCGGGGCGAGCGGCGCCGGGGGCAAGTCCCCTCCCCCGGTGAGGTGGTCGCCTCCCAGAGGGTCCCCCAGCGGCCCGGCCAGGCCCTGCTGCTCCTGCTGCAGGAGGAAGATGTTAGGGCCGAATAACGGATTCATGGCTGCGCCTTCTGCTGGGAGACCGAGACCGGTGCAGGAGCCAGGATGGAGAGCGAGGGAGAAGAGCCAATGAGGCGTCCGGGGAACGCGGGGCAGCCAACCAGAAGGCTCGGCGAGTGGGGCAGAGGTCAGGGAGGCGGGGAGGGCAGAGAGGAGGCCAATGGAAGACTGATTGGAGGCGGGGGACCTGGACCTTTCCGGGTCTGAGGCCGAGCCCCCAGGGGAGAGGAGTCCCAACCAGCCCCTTGGCCTTAGACCGACCTAACCCCTGGAATCCAGCCAGAGTGGCCCCGGGGCTTCAGTACCCCATGGGCTCAGGTCGCAGGAAGCCCATCTTCCCTACAGCCCCTATTGCCCTCGTCTCCCCAGAGCCCAGACACCCTAGCCCCTTCTCCCGGACCCTCCCCTTCCCTGCATCTCCTCAGGAGCCTGAAATTAATGATTTCTCAAAAGTACCAAATTCTTCCTTCTCTTCAAAGACCCCAGTCACCCTCTCACCACTACCCTAAAGCAGCAAAGCCAGTACCTACACACACACACACACACAAAAAAAAGAAAACCACTGTGGCCAGATGTTGTAAAATGTGTATTAAATTTCATGTGTCTGCACAGTGGGGAAGCCATTCTGTGGAGGAAGAGTTCCAACCCAGTGATACAGGCAACAAGCCACCTCAGCCGAGTTTTCAACCACCCATCTCAAGATAGCAGTTACTGGCTGTTGCCTCTTGACTGAGATCGCCTCCTCTTTGCTGGCGGGGGCCGGCTGAGACTGAAGGGGTTGACGGTGGGAGTCTGAGGTCTTTTGGGGGTGCCCTTCTGTTTCTGCAAGGTAGCTTTCTTTAAAGGTCCTTTCTTAAGAGGCTGACCAGAGTCCTCAGGCGTGTGGGTGGCCTGAGCCTTAGAGAAGGATAGCACCGTGGGCGTTTCTGGGTCCGTGCCCTTTGGAGGGCCATTCTGCTTCAGGAAGGCAACTTTCCTGGGGGGCTGCAGTTTAGGTGATCTTTGCTTTAGCTTCACCTGTGGTTCTCACATCACTTTAGCTTCTTTGGCTGGCAGATTGCTGTCCTGGAGCTTGGAGGAAGCTTGGGCCTTTGCAACAGAAGGTACAGTGGACAATTCTGAGTCTGCCCCTTTGGACATGCCATTCTGCTTCTGGAAGGCAGCCTTCTTCGGATGGTGTGGTTTCTGCAACTGCTTTGCCTTCCCAGCACCTTTGGCCTTCTTGGCTGGCTGGCTGCTGTTCTCAGGCGTGGGGGCAACCTGACTCTTCAGGTCAGGAGAGTCTACATTTGTAGAGGTGGCCGATGCAGAATTTCCTGTAGCTAAAATTAAACAGATGTTTTGAGAAAATGAGCCTCATCACTAGATGGTCTTCAACATTGGTGGAGTCCAGAAGAGGTACTGAAATGTGGGAAGTGCCTGGGTGATATTTCTTGACAAAGTGTGGCACACAATGAGGACAGTCCTAAGAGCAGACTCCCTAGCCTCACGTTACTTAATATTACCTGGCCTTTACTCAAGTCCTATTTGAACAGACCAACCTTCTTTGAAAAGAAAAGATCACTCCCCATCCTAAGGCCAAAAGGATTTAAGAGGAAATTGCACCCCCTCGGGACAGCAAGTACCAAAACATTCTGAGAGAGGTGAATCTCAGGGTCTCCTGAATAAACCTGAAGCACTGGGCTTTTTTTTTTTTAATCAAGGAAGACAAGTTCTTTCACATGGATTTCGATGAAATGCAGGAAAAGGAGGCACACCAACAACAAAGAGAAACAAGCTAGTAAAACATAAATTAAGACTTCCATTAAATATGTATTTTTTATTATTTTTTCAACTTTTAAGTATACTAACATGTATACAACTACTCAAAACTTCCCATGTTAACCACTTCCAAGTATACAATTCAGTAGTATTAATTACCTTCCCCATACTGTGCTGCCATCAACAACATCCACTACCCCAACTGTTCCATCACTTCAAGGTTTTCATTCGAGTTAATGTTCGGATGGGATTTTTGTAAAGGACATAATTTAAATGTAAAAAAAAAATTTAACAATAAATCATGTGGTTTGTGTTCAAAAGCTCTCTCTCTCTTTCAACCAAACCCAGGGTTAAATCCCAGCATGCAGAACACTCAAACCTATTTCAGAAAACCCCAGCCCTCGCCCCAGAGATCCAGGCCAGCCAGACTCCGCAAAATGGCTGAGAAAACCATCTGCCATTAGTGTGAAGGGCTCGGAGAACCACTGACGGCTCCGAGGAGCCCTGTGCCAACACACTGCTGAGAATGCTGGACCAGCAAAGCCGTATTACCAATAAGCCAATCCTGGGCGAGGGAAGAAAAGAACCCACATACTGCATGCACTTAGAAAACACTCAGTGCTGAACAACTGCAACCACCTGGTAAAACCAAAAATACAGCCCCTAGCCATATGAACACTTTAATACATTCAAACGGGGTCCAGGGTTCAGGAACAATTGTAGTTGGGATGAAAGGAGACTCTCATCCAAACATGAAAAAACTGACATAAGGGAAGTAGAACTCCTGAAAGGTAGAAAGAGAAGTGGTGATGCAGGGTAGGAAGAACAGAACACTTACCTGTCTGGGACTGAGGAATAGAATTAGAGAATTTCTTGAACTTGGCAATAAAGAAACCATCCATATTGTGGGTATGAGGGTAGAAGCGGCGGGTAGAACGCAGAGTGGGGTGGAAGCGCCTTTCTCGAAAGCGGGTAAAACCTTCCTGGCCAAAGTCAAGACCCGTGGGCACCAGCCGCACATTCCTCTTTTTCAGGGCATAGTCCACCACCCACTCATTCTCCTCCACCTAGATGTGTGGAAGGAAGCAAACATGTGAAAAGAATACAGAGCAGAGCTGACGGGAGCCCCAAGGGGCAAACCACTTCCCACCCTGCCACCCTTGCTGTGCCACGACTGAGGGCTCACCATGATAGAGCAGGTGCAGTAGACAAGGTAGCCTCCCGTCTTGGAGGTGGCACTGACAGAGTCGATAGCACTCAGAAGCAACTCCTTCTGAAGGTGGGCACAGCGCAGGATGTCCTTCTCATCCTTTCCCAAGGAGAGACTCAGGGGTGTGAGAATTTCAAAAGGCACCCCCAGGAGGAAAGAAGTATGCTATTGCCTGCTCAGGGCTCCCTGACTCACACCCCTGCTCTACAAGGCACACCCAACTCCTCACCTTGTTAGTCTTCACAGCTGGGTCCTTGGAGATGACCCCAGTGCCACTGCAGGGAGCATCCAGCAGTACTCGGTCAAAGCCCCCCACCACCTGGGGGGAAGGGGTAGGTTAATCAGCTGTTTTCTGCAAACTACAGCAGCTCTACTCATTTCCTCAGGGAAGATCTGAACAGGCTGGTGCCAGGACAGGGGAAGGTAAAGTGGAAGAAGCCGCAGGAGAGACACACACCTTTGGGAACTGGCGCCCATCGTAGTGGCTGATGATGGTGTTGGTGACTCCCAACCGGTGCAGGTTGCCCACAACACTCTTGAGCCGCTCAGCATTGGCGTCATTGGCCAGGATCACACCTGTGTTCTTCATCAGCTGGGCTGAGGGGCGGGAGGACCACAGTGCTGAGCGGCCAGCTCCCCTATCTGCGCATCTGCCACCCATTCTGCAGCCCAGGAGTCCCCAGGGGAAGGCCATCACTTCAAGACAAACCACCACCCCTAGTAAGTCCTACTCCCACTGCCTACCATCCAGGTCCCCCTAAACTGCACCAGCCCCCTGAGGTTGAGCAAGTCTTTCGTGTGACTTCCATTTCTTCTACACTTCTTTTGGTCCCAGCAGACTAAATTACTTCCTTCAGGTGACAACAGATTAATAAAATGGTTATGACTGCTTATGTGCTGAATACTGGGCCAAGTTCTTTTAAACACATTAGCGCAGTCCTCACAACCCAAGCATAACTGCCACCCCACTTTACAAATGACAGAAAACAACCAACCAGGGGCTTGCCCAAGGTCACATGGGTAGTAAAGTGACACACCTGGGATTTGAACTTGTGCTCCTCATCCCTCTGCTAGCTGCCTGGGTGGTGCTGTTTACTGGCACTCATAAGTCACCAACCCCCACTACTCTCAAATACAGAGAGCCAGACAAATCCCACCCTGCCTGCTCTTCCCATACCTATGTAGCTGGTCTTTCCTCCAGGGGCACAACACATGTCCAGGATCCGCTCATGCTCCTGGGGTGCCAAAGCCATGACAGGCAGCATGCTAGAGGCTCCCTGCAGCATGTAGTGGCCAGCCAGGTACTCAGGAGTAGCACCTGTAGAGGAGGACCCACCTGTGACATGCTGCGACAGGGGCAAAAAGGCTCCTGGGCAAGGGACACTTACCAATGGGCACCGAAGAATCATATACCACTAGTCCAGTCTTGGACCACTTGCCCAGGGGATCCAGGTTAACCCCACGATTGATGAGAGCCTAAAGATAAGAAGGATGAGGATTTTAAAAACCCAAAGGCTGCTATACTCAGAAAGCAACAGACATGAAAACATGGTCCTACAGCAGGCCCGTGGTACCACAACTCTTGGAGCTCCTATTCAGAACAAAACTCCCAGATTCACCCCACCCAGTTTCTCACTTCCCCATCCCATCATACGGTGTCGTTTTAACCTCAGGCTCCTAACTGGAAATCTCAACTCCATCCCAACAGGGCAGTCTGCCAGTTCCTGTTCTTTTAGTTCCTGGAAGTGGCCTCTAGTTTTCCAGGAGGCTCAGCCCCCTCACTATCCTAAAATTTAATATTGCATTTTAAAGCATATTAAAGGTAACTCCTGGGTTATCTTCGCTCAGAGATACAAATCACATAGGACAATACCACTGCCTTTAGAAGAAGGGTCTTTAACTTCAGGTCCCTGAACCCCTGCAAACAATGAGCTTAAAAATATTGTTTGTAAGGCATATAAGAACAAATATTATATGATTATCATTTACATGATATATCTAGAAGTGGCAAATTTGCAATGATAGATTAGAGATTGCCAGGGAACAGAGGGCGGGGAGAAAGGGAGTTTTCGCTTGGTGGGTATAGAATGTTTTTCCTTGGTGGGTATAGAATGTCAATAAAAATTCTAATAAAAAGTTAAAGAAAAAGAAAAAGATTATTTGTCTATGCGTCTTTTCCTGAGGCAGGAATCAGTTTTCATCAACTTCTCAATGTTCTAGAAGGCAGACAACCCTTCCCAGTTTTTCCCTGATGTGGGCATCTCAACCCAGTCACAGGGAGTAGGGATGAGAGGGACAGGTTTCCCATTCCACAGAAACCCTGGGCCTCGAGACCATCAAAAAGACCCAGCATGACATCAGGCCCTTCTAGGGTTGCCTCCTGGGATCATTCTTCTCCCAAGAAAAGCTTAGGTACTAGGACCTCATCCAGTCAGAGTGGGTAGGGGAATTCCTGGGGTTGGCAGAAATAGGCCCCTCTTTGTGATATGCAAACCTTAAAACCCACCCCTCACCTGAGCAAGGTCCCGGCGCCGGGTTTTTAAGGTGTTGGTCCGGAGGGTGATGGGCCGAGGCACCTCATTAGCTTCTAAGAACTCCACCAGCTGGGAAGGCAAGATGGCAGGGAGTGAGTCAAAGCTGGTCCGGCTTGCTCAGAACAGAAGACAGCAAGGGGATTGACTGATTTCTTACACAGGGTAAGAGAGAAGGTGAGAGAAGAAAAGCAACAATGACATTAGATTGGCAATCCAGTACCTCAGACAGAGGGAAGAGGTCCATGAGCTTGCCAAGAAGAATGTCTCCATAGGAGTAATAGGCAGCCAGATCCTTTTGAAGCCGGTTCAGATATTCTGAACGAGATCGACCTTCCTCCCGCTGTGTCCCAAAATCCCGCAGCACTCCCACAATATCCTGGATGCGCCTGTGAACTCGCTGCAGGTCTGGCGCCTGGCCACGTGGGCCTGGTTAAGGAACTGTTTCACGCTGTGCTAAGAACTGGAAACCCCCCTCCCTAGTATCCTCCGGCTGCAGTGGAAGGATATTCTGTTCCATCTCCCCAGGAGGGGGCAGCACAAACAGCTCCTCCTCATCCACATTGATCTGCAGGTCTCCATCCAGCTCGCCATCCTTTGCGGGGCCCAGCTCAGTGAATACTTTCTTCTCTTCCTCCTCTTCATCAGTCTCCTCCTCACTCCACTGGCCCCTAGAAAATGGTCCAGAAACAGAGGGACTCATAGACCAAAACGGGCTCTTCCTCCTTCCTCCCAGCTGTCTCCATCCCAGCCACTGCCCTCCATCTTAACAGTTTCCAAAACTCACCCAGCAGCAGTTTCCTGGGCCTTCTGCTTCTGAGCAGCCCTTTCAATGGGCAGCAACTGCAAAAAGAGACAAGGGGCTGGCAATGCAAAGCCTGTCCTTCCATATTCTCATATTAGTACTTTCTAATACTTTCTAGCCATGTTTTATTTTTTCTAGATACAAACGTAACGCTCTCAGAAGGAAATATGGAAGCTGATGAAATGAAAATGATTGGCACAATATCGAGTACTGTTGAAATTAAATGAATGAATTGAAAATGGTTCATTACACTGTTCTCTCTACTTTTGTAGTTTCCTTTCCACAACAAAAAGGTTAAAATGTAAGTAAATAACCAGAAAGGGAAAATTGCCATTGAACACCCATTTTGCCTTATTTTCTTCCAGACTTGCTTTATATATTTTTCACACAGTTTAAATCAAAATATGCTTACAAGTTTCTCTCTTATATTTTCAATTCAGTTAGATCACAAGCAATTTCATAAATACAATGGCCAAATATTATTTCATGTTATATGTAAACCATAACTCACTCAAACATACTGGATATTATGGAGTTTTCCATATTTTGGGCTATTATCATCCATAGGGTGACTGCAAAAGTTGTAAGAGTAACTCTGTAGAAAGAATGGGCAGCTATTGGGGAAGGAGCACAAATGGAGACTTTCCCTTTTTACTCTATAAAATTCTATAATGTTTGAGTTTCTCTAACAACACTAATTGTGCAATACGTAAACAACTTGTTGCACCTCTGTAAATAAATCTTTTCCCACTTTGAATTATCTTCCTAATCAGGGAATTACTAGGCCAAAGAAAGAGGAAACTTTTAAGAGTCCCTAGATAACAAACAGATTATAAAAAGTCTGTATACATTTCTACTCCCATCAGTGGAGCATACATGCATTCTATTCTATAGCTCTTCTAAATCTGCACGTGCACTGACAGAATTTAAGGTGGTAGGAAAACAGAGAAGGAGCACTAAAATCCCTTTTCTCTCATCAGGCCGAAAGATACCAACAGGCAAGGACCCCCTTCTCAGTACCCACTGAATCTCACCTCTTCACCTTCCTCTTCTGAGTTGGAATCAGCTCCATAGTCATCTACCATGTCAGCATCACTGTCATTGTCCTCGGAGCCCCAGAGGTCCCCCTGGTTCACCTCTCCATCTTCTTCAGAGTCTTCCTCCTCATCATCATCACTGCTATGACTTGGTGCTGGGCGCTTCTTACCCTGAGCAGAGTTGAGTAAGAACTGGGGCCCCTTCTTACCAGGTGTCTGGACAGCTCCTGCAGAGATTCCTAAGGGTTAGAAGAATCCTGGACTGACAGCAGTCACACACTTCCCTCCCCCACAACCCCTGGATCTTGAACTTTCTACTCCAAAGAACATCCTGTGACTGTTCCTTTCTCCCCAGAACTGCTAAGCAAGGCTTTCCCTGGCCAGGACCCAGAGAACCCCTCACGTAGCACCCAGCTATTTTCACTGACCTTTTGGCAGCTTTCCAGGCAATGTAGCTCCAGGCGACTTATTCCTCTCAGGGGCTTGAGCAGAGCCCAACCTCCTCTTGGCTGCCCTGGAACGATACAAAGGGTGAAGAAATGAGAACACATCTCCAGGCTCTGCCATTGCCCACCACAGCTGCAAAGGAGCAAGAGTCCCAAATCAGCCCTTATCAGCCTACTCCATATGGCTCAAGATGAAAAGCATCAATTTAATCTATATAAATCTGGACATCCACACTTACCTCTTTCGAGCACGACTTGACAGCCTCTTGGAATTTTCATCACCGGCTGTAAAAAAAAAATAAAAAGGCAGAATCAGAGGATACAGGGGAAAAGAAGAAAAGAAGTGGGGGAGAAAATAAAGGTGGGAAGAGAATTAGTACACTAATTAAAGAAAGTAGGCTGTAAATCACTCCACTGTACTCTGCCAGAAGCTGGATAAAAGGAGATGAAGCACTCATCCAGTTTTTCATCAACCAAATCCAAACTGGGCCTCCCTCCGGACTTCAGGTTCCAATAACAAGCATCACCATTTTCACAGCAACTCAGATTCAAAAGTTTTCTTTTGCCCTCGCTTTCATTCTCAATTTAATCAGTTTCCAAGTACAAGAGATTTTACCTTCACAACTATCGTTTTCATACTTCTCCACGAAATAAAAAATTTAAACCTCAGATATGTCATTTAATAACTGCGTACAAGTTACTACTTAACCTCTCCTTCCACTTCTTCAACTGTAAATCAAGACAATGGGGCCTCCCTCACAGGGAAGAGAATGAACTGATATCATAGGGTCTGGTACAGTTTCTGGCATTTGCTAATACTTTAAGAAACTGTATCTTTTATCCCAAGCCCCATACAAACTACCTGCCCAGTCTTCCCTCCTACCAGGCTGCCCAGCAACACTCAAAAATACTACCCACCATGGTAGAAACCCATCTCCATTCCTTACAAAATGCAGCTCACAGTGATTGGCTCTTCCCCACCCACTTGTCAAATGCCATCCATTTTTCAAAACTCAGCCCCTTAACAACAACAAAAAAATCTTCTGTAATTCCCTAACTGTCTGGGATCCCCCTTCCTGTGAACTCCCACCATGTTAAAATGCACCTCTTCTTACATGGGTACTTGCGCCCCGTGGCATCACCCTTAAGTTCTAAACTCTAGTGACACTGACGTTTCATTCATACTTACTTTCCAATAAACCATACAGAGGTAGCTTTGCTTGAACGCAAAGCGAAGAGACTAAAAAAAGGCAGACCGCTACGATGGATGAAAACAGAGCAATACTGAGGAGCTGCGGGGGGAGCCAGGAGGCCCCCACTGACCCCTACCTGCAGGCAAAAATCTGGCGAGCTCTGTCTCGGCACCTTTCTGTTTACGGGCCTTTCGGCCCGGCCCGCGCCTCTCCTTCTTTGTAGGGTCCAACTTGCGCCCCATAGTACTGAAGAAAAGAAAAAGCGGAGAAGGTGGAGTCGCGCATTTTGGCAGGAGAATGGAAGAACGCAAGCTCAGCGTACTAGCGAGGGAAACAGCACTGCCTTGACCAGAACCTCGGCTTGGAGCTCCAACAGCCCCTTGAGGGCCGACCTAAACGTCATCCCACCCTGAGACCTGGGCCTGGGGTCCCATGAGCAACCACGTCAGCGCGGTCACCCTTCGTTCCCCGACTTCCACCAAACACACCCTCCGCTCACGTGAAAGCGGGTTTAGACCGAAGCAGCCCCTGAGTTCCGGCGCCGAACTCCACGTGCACTCACGGACTAGCGTTCCGCGACCCACGCCACAGATACGTCCCGCGCAGGCGCACCGGCCGCGCTCGCCTCGTGGCCTCGCCTCTTCCGGTTGCTGCTCGGCGGCGCCCTCGGGCCCCCGGACGTACGGCTGCCCTGGGAACGCGGGGCTGGAGGCAGCGCGGCGAGGGAAACGCGGAAGCGGCGCGCACCGCTCACACCCTTCGAGAGCGGAGGAGGGAATGAACGGAACCGCCCTCAGCTCCCCCGCCCCTCCCTCCCGGCGATGGCTTCTGGCCGCACAACAGATTTAAAGTCGGAAAACGTTGCCCTCCTTCCTTCGAACCAGGGCGTGACAGCGGCACTCTCCCCCGACATCCAACCAACCGTCCAGCCTCAAGATCATGGAACCGGCAGGCCATTTAGCCTCCTTCCCCCAAGCTAGGAAACCCGCTTCCTTGTTCACCCCGCAGGCATCTGCTTGGCCCACTCAGGTAAGGTTCCCAGTGCCAGGGGAGAGGGCGGGAGGTAGAGACATCTTGCATTCTGCTTCCACAAAAGTTAACCACAGGAACCTATTTCCGCCTTGCTTCAAATAAGACACTAAGACCGTGCTTGGTAGGTGTCGGAAACTGTTCAAGGCAGTTTACTGGTTTGTCTCCATCCTGTGAGGAAGCGCTCCTTATTTTATCCGTTGAGGTCCGCAGCCCATAAGCAACTTCCCCAAACTCAGAGCCATTAAGTCGTGGTGCAGGGCAGGGGCCCAGGCAGTTTGGGAGGCTCCCTTTCCATAGGTGGAGGCACCCTTGGTCGGTAGCACACTGGACTCAGACACAGACACAGGGTAATCCCTTGTCATATACACTCATACACACTCATCCACCTGCACCTACACCCACACTGAACCAGAGCACTAAAATACAAGGAAACTTTTATTTTCAATTTTCATCAAGAAATTTGCTGTGGTTTTTTTATGCTTTTTTTTTTTTTTAATTTTTCACTTTATTTTGTTCTAGCCGCTCAGTGGCTGGAGCCGCTGGGTTCCTGGTATTAAAAAGATGCCAACAGAGGTAGCTGTGTCTCGCCCAGGGGCCCGGCCCACTCTGAATACCCCAAAAAGGATTAAAAGAAAACAAATTAAACCAACAAAACAAAACCAAAAGGAGGAAGAAATTCAGATCATTTTCTTCAAGCCTGGCGGGAACCCACCAACAGTTTGTGTGTAACAGACGTTACAGTGGGGAGAAGCCAGGGCCCAGAGGGCCAGCCCATCAGCTCCCTGCAGATGGCGCCGGCGCTACTGCTGCATGTCTCTCCAGCAGGAAGGGCACCACTGCCCTCACTCCCTCCCCTCCCCCAGCGCACGGGGGCTGTTCCTTTACAACATGGACGATGGGGCAGAAGGAAGGAATCTCTCAGGCCCCCAGGAGAGAAGCTGGGACAAGGGAAAGAGAGGAGGGTCACTGCTCAGCGGTGGAGGTGGTATCATCAATCTGGATCTTCACTGTTGCTGGGTTACCTGTAGGGAAAGAGCCAAGGGAGTCAGAATTCCAGACCACAGAGTCCACTGGATCCCAAGGGAACGCCCTGATAGAGCCCCACCTGCCCACTATGTAAGGCTAGGGACATGGGGCAAAGTTACAGGTTCCAGGATGGCTCTGCTAGAAGAGCTGGCCAGAAGAGAAAATGGCCCTACCTGCTGTGGGGGAGGTTCAGGTGCCCGGTTTGCCAGGCGGCTGAGAATGTTACGCTCTGACATCTGTAGCCTCACAGCAACTGGGGGAATTCGGGCAATGGTAGCGGGGAGTCGAGTCACATCGGCTTTCATGTCACTCAGCAGTTCTTCCAGCTGTTTCAGAACTGCAGGAGGAAAAAAAAAAAAGGTGGTGAGCTGTGGTGGTGAAGACCGAAATCCTTCCACCACAGTGGACCAGCCCCCCATCACTTCTTAGTGACCAAGTGCCTGTGATGTGTTGTCTGTCTTTTATCAGTCATGAGAACTGGCCTCCACCATGCTCAGATTCCTAGTCCTCATATTCCAGTTCTGAGTATCCATGAGTCTGTGCTTTCTAAAGTCACCTAAATTCTTATTTTCCCTTGCTTGCTCCATTTCTCAAGAGCTTATTCCTATTATTTCCCTTTCTCACCCATATCTTTCCCCCTCCTAGATCTGTCTCCCACTGCCTTAAAAAAAAAAATTCCCCCTCATTTTCACCCTCTATCCTGTTCACAAAGTTTTGCTTTAATTAGGGATAAAATGTGGAAAGGGGTCTAGAATTTCAAAGGATCTTAAGTCATCTAATGTTACCTCTAAAGTATCCCAGATGACACTACTATTCTGCTTTGCCTTCTCATTTGCCTCTTAAAAGAGGCAATGAACGGCTGTCCCTGATTGCCTCTAAAAGAGAAGCTTCCTTCCCAAGGAGGAAGGCAAAGGCCTGCAGCACAGCCTAACCTTCCAAAGGGGCCTCCACAAGAGGTTTGGAAAGAAGTGTGTAAGTGTTAACGGAGGGGGTGGAGTGGGGAGGAGGCTGAACCAGCAGGAGGCAGGGGAGCCACTGGCTACCTTTGTGCAGGACCGCATTGGCTGGCTTGTTTCCTGCCATTGACTCCTTGGACAGGTGCTGATGACTCTCTGCCAAACACTCCACCTCAGCAAAGCGGGTGTTTAGGGCCATGGAAGGGTGAGAGGGGTCCTCTGACATGTTCAGGTAAGCTGCCCGGCGCAGCTGTTCCTCAATCACCAGGGCTTGTTCCAAGAGCTGGACAAAGGATGAAAAGGAGAGGGGAGTTGCACCGACATTCACGTGGCTTACTTCCGATGGGCCTCTCTGCCTCACCCAGTGGCCTGCCCTCTTCGTCCAGGTAATGAGATCCGAGAACATGGGTGGCTACCCTACACTCAAGCAGTTCAGCATTGCATTGCCTTTTTTACCTTTTTTTTTGGTTTGGGATCTTTTATTGAGTCTCGTACAACAATAATAAAAACTCAATTTAGAAAATACAAAATGTATATAAAGAATTAAAATTATACATAGTCCCACCTCCTAGAGATATATTAACATTTTGATGTTTTTCTTCCCATGTTTTTCTAGGCCTATATATTTTTTTACATAAATCATGTTTTCTCTCAAAATTACATACCAGGCATCTTCCTCTATCAACTACTCTTCAAAAACGTGTGTTTTAATGGTTGCATAGTAGTCTACCTTATACATATACCTACCATATCATATTTGTTTTAATATATTTTATAAAAATTAAAAATAATAAAAGTTTTTTTTTTATTTTATCCCCATATCTCACCCCCATTCTCCTTCCTTCCCCAAAAGGTGACCCTTTTCATGTACTTACTGTGTGTCATTTTTGTGTTTTCTTCAGGATTGAATATTATTGTTCCATAGGCATGTATCTAATTTACAGAATGTTCTGTACATATAAAATGCTGTTTCTTATTTTTCTGACTATATATCTTTTTAAAAAGCCCATTCATGCTGTTACATGCGCATGTATTTTGTAGATTTTAGCTGTTGCTTAATGCTGTGTTGTGAATCCACATATTATCTATCTACTCTAATGTCAGACATCTAGGTCGCTTCCAGGTCCCTAGCACCAAAAATCATACTGCCTGTTGTTGCTGCATAAGGGGTTCTTTGAAATACGTTCCAGGAGAAAAATTGTTGGTTTGTAAGTTTATTCCTAAGTATCCATTGGTTCTTCAAGAGAATGAATCAATTAGGGGCCAGGAAAAGGATGTTCTGAGAATAATGAGCTGTTGTTTCTTCCACAAGGCCTGATCCCATCAGGACCTACTAATCTATCCCCAAACAGACCGACTGTCTCCTTTCAATCTGCTACCTCATCTTTGCTAACAACTCCCTCTTCCTCTCTCGAACCATGGGCACTCTTCAGGTTCAGCCCTTGGCTCACTGCTGTTTTAAAGCATTCCGCCAAGAGATGTCTCCTCTACCAGCTTCTACCCACAGAAGTAGATGTAATTCTTCTCAAACCTGCTTCCCAAGTCCTGATCACTCTCTGATCCAACTCTACTTACGGTGGGAAGGGAGGTGTTTGTGAGAAACACCAAACAACTTGTCTAAAATTGAACTCATTCTTTTCTACAAACTTACTCATCTCCTTACTTCACTACATCTGCCAATAATTTAACTTTCTCACTGACTCAGTTATCCTAGAAATCTCACTCCCTTGTAGTTCAAATCCGGTAAGTCAGAAGTCCACAATCTAAGGCCAGTGGGCCAAATCCAACCGGCTGCCTAGTTTTGTATGGTCAAGAGCTAAGAATGGCTTTTACATTTTTAAATGGTTGAAAAAAGTCAAGACTATTTCACATCACTTTGTGAAAATTGTATGAATTTCAAATTTTAGTGTCCATAAATAAAATTTTATTGGAACGCATTCAGGCTTAAATCAATTATGTACCACCTACAGTTGCTTTCACCCTGCAACAGCAGAGTTGGAGTATTTGCGACAGAGACCAAATGGCCCACAAAGTCTTAGATATTTACTATCCGGCCCTTTACGGAAACATTTACCAACCTCTATAGTAAATCAATGAGTTCTGTAAATTCTTTGGTATTTTGTTTCCTTTATCCTTATCCTTTTCCACAGTTAGCCTCACAGCCTAGGCCCTTAATACCTCATTACTATATGACAGTTCTATGATCACGTGAATGCTCCATTTCCATTTTCTTTAGTCATATCAAAACTGTTCCCAAACCTTTAGTGGCTGCCCGTTAACTACAGGGTCAAGTCCAAACTCTCTAATCTGGTGCCAAAAAAACCACCTACTGACCTCTAGCCCTTACCTCTCTAGTACCTACTTCTGACCTCACCCAACACAAATGTCTTCCACAGCCCAACAGGACTATTTTTCATTTCCAAACACACTAAGCTTTGTTGAGTCTATCTTTGCCCAAGCTCATTCCTTTGGTTCAAACACCCTCCTCTTTCTACCCAACAACCTCTATCCTGTTCATCAAAGCTTTATTCCAGTGCCACCTTCTTCATGAAGCCAATGTGAGCTCCTTTCTCCCTCTCCAAATTCCCTCTGGAGAACTTTATTACAGCACTCAGCAGTCTCCCTCCCAAAAAACAGAACCGCATTCATTTGTTCA
Source organism: Bradypus variegatus (assembly GCA_004027775.1). Taxonomy (NCBI): domain Eukaryota; kingdom Metazoa; phylum Chordata; class Mammalia; order Pilosa; family Bradypodidae; genus Bradypus; species Bradypus variegatus. The sequence continues at coordinate 2,625 of PVKY010002368.1, read as the reverse complement.
CACATTTGCCTCTACTTTAAATTGAAAACTCCTGGAGAACAGACACCAAGGTTTATCAGTGCACATTTCTTACTCCCCCAAATATACTTAGCTCAAGATCCACGTGTCTTGTCATTGTCTTATCCCATTTGGTGGTCAGCACATAAGGTACCCTCAATGAATGTTTGCTGACTTCCTGAATGAGATGCCCTCAGGTGTGGACTAAGCCCTAGTGATTCTGAAAATGGAGCTCTGCCCTTTGCATCCACCCCGCCCCTCAGCCACACAGATTACCTGTTAGACATCCCCAAAATGTACCACCAGTCCAATAAAGGCCCTACCTCCTCAGAGATCCAATTCAGTCCCACCACTGATTAGCTTTCACGAACACTCCAACCTACAGCATTCCCCCAACAAATCCCTGCGTTAGTCTACATTATGCATTAGGCACACAGTCATCTACAGTTCTTACACAGCTGGTTAATTTTAAAGTCTGTATGTCTTTGATGTTTAAGTTTACTTGGGAGAAAAGCATTTCATGGGATACAAAAGCTTAAATACAAAGGAAAAATTTACAATAAACATTATGAATAAATGGACTCCCTCTTTTGCAGTTCCTTATGCACTTAAAAGACTGTCACTTGAAAGTTGTATTTCTCCCCACCCTGCTCACCTTGAATCTTCGTGCTAGAAACTTATTCTTGATTTCTAAGAAATTGCCACGGTTCATTTCACCTTTGAAAGGCTCATTGAGGATGGCATAGCGTGGGTCATTCTGGATGTCCTGCCATCGGGCGTAGCCATGGCTATTGGAAAAGCGCTCAGGAAAAAACAAAACAAGGGAAGTAAGAACCTCACACTGGGGACCTTCTGAACCCTTCATAAGCACCTCAGCCCGGACTCAGGCAAAGGATACTTTATGATGCCAGCCAGCAGCCAGTAGTCATGCCGTCGATGCCAGATCTCATAAGTCTTCTTGGTGACTGTGGCTGCCCGCTCCTCATTCTGCCAAAGGGAGTGCAACTCTGAGGGGGAATTTAGGGAAGGTTGAGGAGAAAAAGAAATGTAAACATCTGTGAGAATTCCAAAGCCATTTATTCCTGCCCCAGATACCATCTTGGTAACAAGCTCTGAAATCCAGGGGAGGATACAGTCAGCCTGGCATTCCCTCTTCCAGTTTCTTATCTCAAACACAATGCTACCCGCATTTCCCGTCTGATGTTTGCTGTACATTTTTGTGACACCCTTTTTCTCTGGTTAAGAAAGTTCCTTTCTCTTCCTACACTGCCATGTGGTTTTGTGTGTGTGTTTTAATTACAGAAGTTGTAGATTTACAGAAATCAGAAGTTGTAGATTTACAGAAATCATGTATAAAATACAGAGTTCCATTTATCCCTCTATTATTAACAACTTGCATTAAGATGGTACATTTGTTACAATTCACAAAAGAACATTTCTATAATTGTATTATTAACCATAGTCCATCGTTTACAATAGGGTTTACTCTTTGTGTTGTACAGTCCTATGTTTTTAACTTTTATTATAGTAACATATATTCAACCTAAAATTTCTCCTTTTGTTATGTGCCTTTAATCATAAATGAATGCTGACTTTTTATCAAAACTTCACAACTAATGAGGTGGCCATATGATTTAGTGTGTCCACCTGGTAGAGGTACTGTAAAACATAATCCTTCTAGCCCCAACAGGCCCCCACTGCCATACCAGTAAAACCACCATCTGCAATGTTGAACATGAAACGCTGTTTAATATTTTTCTTCTGCTTCTCATCATTCAGTTCCTTGGGGGTCTCTCCGTTCTGAAGCATCACCTCCTTTTTCTCTTCTTCTTCTTTCTTCTCTTCTACAGGATATGCAGAAGAAAACTATCAGCTCCAGACAGGAGCCCCGGACTAGGGTCCTTACCATAACACTGTATGCTGCCGATACCCGTCCACCTCCACCCCTTCTCCACACAGGTGTCTGTCAGACCCAGGAAAGGCCATCAGCCCAATGACAACCAAGTGTGAGGGCGGATGAAGTCTTTTATCTTGGGATGAAATGGCTGTAAGGGTGGGCATGAGGAACAGAGGAGGACTTGGAGAGAAGGATCAAGTACTCGCTTCTGGTTTTGGAGGTGTTCTAAACCACTGTTGGCTTCACTAAACACCCACCTTTGTCCTCCACCACAATGGGGGTCAGATCTATTGCTGACTTCTCCTCTACTTTCTCCACCTCAGCAGCACCTGGGGGAACAGACGGTATGGAGAGAACACCTAAAGAAACAATGTTCTTCACTATTCCACACTATTATCCAGTTGGAATAGTCCTAAACCTAAATCTCTATTATTAAAGTCATAAAAGATGGATATCTTAAGAGAAAAAAAAAAACTCCACGATTTGAAATGAACGGTACAGAATTCTGACATCTCTACAGCCTGGCTGGAAGTCCAAGGGCTACTGTGGTTCACTCGACGATCAGTACTGCATAAAAATGGGGGTACCTTTGGACTCTGTCTCCATAGGTTCCTCTGTTCTCTCCTTCACCTCTGCCTTTTCCACCTTCTCCTCTCCCTCAGGAAGTTCAACAAGGACCTTTTCATCCTCTGACGCAGGGGCAGAGGGTTGTGTACACTTCAAAGGAAAAA
>PVKY010002367.1:0-25950 GCA_004027775.1 Bradypus variegatus | reverse complement strand
GCAGTCTAAAGGTGCCTAAAATTCTAGATCTGAAACTCAGAGACCCAGCAAGGGCCCGCAGAAGGTCCAGGTCCACAGTTACTATTGCTGTGGTTATTTAACTCCTCACAAGAAAAAATCTCTCTTCAGTGCAGCTTTCCATCCCCCCCGTCTCCCACCCCACCCCGCCACCCCCTGCCTACAGTCCCTTGGACACTAAAGAACACAACTGTTAAGTGCACTCCTACACTTTAGAATGGATTTGCATTCGTGTCCTGTGCAACCAGAATAAGCGAATCAAAGTCCCCACTGAACTAAATGCAGCCTTATTTTCCCCAGCGATGCAGACCCAGCCTCCGCCCTAGGACACCGCCTCAGTGAAATAGCTGAGCACGCCCTCGCCCCCACCCCCACCGGGCGCCTGTGCGCAGGTGTGCTGGAGTACTGGTCCCTTTCCTTCCGCTTCGCAGAGATGGGCTTAAGAGGATGAGAGAGCGAAAGGGCTGCGCTAAGGGCTTCATCTCAGTACATCTCCAAACGCTTTAGAGCTAAGGAGATATCTGTTGAAATCACTTTAATTTATCAAAGTGTTGTCATCTCCTCCTGGCGGCCAGCAATCCACCTGTTTTAAGGCGAGAAAAAGAAATACCCCTTTAGGCTTCATTGGTAGGAGGTCATTTAGCTGTTAGTCCTTTGAAAACGAAATTGCAGGAAGGGGAACTCTGAGCCGCCAATCGCATCGTGTTCTCTTCCTGAGATTTCAGTATAAACAAGCTGTATTAACTCCAAATAGAATTTATCTTGCACATTGAAGGAATGTGTCCTTTATGCTTTCTCCTCCTAAGGCCTCATATTCACCACTCAAAATTTAGCAAGCTTCCTTTGATAAATTACTCAAAGTAATCCCTGAAACAGCTAGGCTGCCTGGGTGACGTGGTGTTAGAAGTCTTCAAGCCGTGCCTGTCTATAAAATATTCACTTGTCGACTACAAAGGGGGGATCATTTTTAATGATGAGATTCAGAACTGAAAGAAAAGTGGAGATTAATATCCATGAATTCAAATAATTTCATTTCAAATACTGGACTTGGAACATTACATCTCACTGTTTTAAACAGTAGTGAAGATAAAATAGAATAGTGTTATGTGAGGAGTGGACAAACACAGAGTTACTAAGCATACGAAGAAGGGGTGATACAATTGTTAGGAAACTTCCCTTTTTCAAGACAGTGATAAGACATGGAAACAGATGCACATTTAGGATCTTGGAAAATGCATGTGTAGATAGTAATTTAAATGAATCTATATGAGATGTTTTTATTCAAGAGACAGTATGTTTCCACATAATTAAAGATATTAATTTTTCTCCATTATTTCAGGTAACTGTTTACTGCATCTCTTCCCAAAACTGACAACTTGGAAGTACTATTTTCCATGCTCCCTTATAAGTGCATCCCTGAGGCTGCAGTTCTTAACTTTAAGGCAGCTTTCATTAAAGCTGTCTCATTCTGTGACTTGGCTGTTTAAAGCTGAAACTCTGAAGTCGGGGCCTCAGTTTTGTCGTCCTGTAGGCCCATAGCAAAAAGTTCCTTGCAACACTGTGTGTGTTGGGGGGGGGGCTCTCCACCAAATCAAATAACCAGTGGGAGAGAGCAGGAGAGCAGAAATCACGGGAGTGAATGACTGGGACAACAAGGGAACAGAGATTCAAAAATTCTTTGCCAAGATGGAGACATTAAAAAAGAAACACCAGTGGGCAGATTTACCCTAAGTTTAAACCAGTTCCTGCCTTCACTTCCTCCATCTCCTAAGAGAGTTCCCTTTTCTTCCTGATTTTTATTATCTTTGGACTACATAATTAAGAAATAAATTAAGACCCATCAAATAAATGCCACTTCCTCTCTGCTTTAATAATTGTGTACTGCCAGCTCAATGTATGGGCGTGATTACAGTGGGATTTTTTTTTGTAATTCCTGGTATATACAAATACATAGATAAAATTTCACAAATAATGAGTGTGTTTATTAGATGAATGAGTTAATACGTAGAGTTCAAGTTAAGAGTCGCGGACTGATTTCCTTTCTGTTTGGAACTTGGATTACGAGGCTGTGGGCTGCCCAGACCCAGGTCGGGCTCACTCTCTCGAGGAATGTGCAAGTGTGCGGGTTTAGCCCGGATGCGTAGGGTTCCTTCCTGTTGGCTCACCACAGCCCCGCAGGAGGGAGCACGCACCATTGCTTCAGACCAGCCTTCCAGCTAAGGATATCGACGGAGCAGAGCCCTTCCTCGGGGAAGGAGCTCAAAGAGGGCCTCGAGCCTGACCTTGAGGAAGGGGTCCGGGGGAAACGGGCGGCGAGGCCTGCATGAACCGCGGGCTCAACCATTGTCCTCACTAGTGATCCCCCGGAACTGTGCTGGCGTGAGGGACATATCAAGACACCTTGTCAGTTCAAAGCATTTTAGGGTTGTTTGAAATCCTCTTCACGTCAATGTAAGCAGCCTCTGTATTTGAACAGCTGCTTTGAATAGTGAAAGGGAATGAGCTGAATCAAAACCTGGAGGTGTCTGCCGGAGACACCTTCAATGTGCTTTTATGCGGGCGGAGAAAGGCAGGGCAGACAGGCGGACTCTGCAGTGGAGGGGTCAACCCCAAAGAAAGGAGCCTGCGCCGGAGGCGGGGGGTGGTGGGAGAGAAGGGAGGGAGAGGGAGGGAGGGCGGAGAGGCCCCCATCTGGAGCTAAACCTGCAAGAGCCCAGGTTCCGGAAGCCTCAGGGAGGCACCGCGCCGGGAGACAGAAGCTGAGGCCGCTCTGGACTCGGCGTTCGCGCCAACCGGGCCCCCAGCAGCCGAGCCCGGAGGAGGGGGAGGGAGGAGGGAGATGGTGCCCGGAGCTGTTGTGCGCGCCCTGCTCCGCGGGTTGCTTGATTGGGCCTGTTCCGAGGGTGGGGGTAGGGTGCAAAGACCAAGGCCCGCAGGGAAGGGCAATGCTTTGTGTTTCTCCTGGGATTTATTGGGCGTGTTAAACTGGTACAACTACCCGCGCTTACTGTTGGGAACTTCTCGGCTCCGTCGTCCGCCTGAGAAATGAGGCCGGGATGGAGGGTGGAGGGGGGGAAAGGTGGGGGTCTGGAATGGACATCTGGGACGTCAACGTGGTTGGATCTTCGAACAGCAATCGTCAGTGAAATTCCATCCCAGACAGGAAATTTTGGTGTCCACCTGCAGCCTATGCTCGCACCCTACCGCCCAGCGCCCCATGCCGGGGATTGAGAGGGGTGATAAAAGGAGACTCTGAGCTAAGGAGACCGGACAGTGGGAGTCTGGCCGCTTTGCTTCCTTGGAGATGCATCTGGAAACCTCTTTCTTCCCCCGAAATTTATCATCCCACGGGCTGCAAAGGGCCTTGTCCCTCGAGAAATGTGAAATCAAATCCAAGAAAAAAAAAAAAAAGACACCTGCCCCAGGAAGAGTTGGGGCGAGCTGCTGAGCACTCGGACGCTGCGGGCGGTTCCCGGCAGCCCTGATCCTTCCATCCGTAGGAGCGCTGAGCCTGGACGGGGAGAGCCCAGTGCCTAGAGCGCGCGCGCGACACGGGGCCGTACAGAGGAGGCGGTCTTGCCAGCCGCCCGGCCCCTCCACTCCCTCCGAGGGAGACACGGGTGCCAGCCGCAGAGTCTGCGCGCTCCGAGGCTCGGACTCAACCAACCTCCACCCCCGCCCAACACTCTCCCCTCCCCACTAGCCGGGCAAAGTTACAGAATTCAGCTCCCGGGCGCGAGGCCGAAGAGGCTCGGCGCTTGCGCTGGAATCCGGCGCCACGCTGTGTGCTAGCCTTGCCGCGCGGGTGCGCGCGTGGGGGGGTGCAGGTCCTTCCTGCTGGCGGTCTAGGGCTCGCCCCTCCCCTAAGCATTTCTCTCTCCCACACACGCTCATAAACACAGGACACGTGGAAATTCTCAGCCAAAGTGCCTTGCCCGGGCGGGTGCTCAACGTGGTGATTTATAAACAGCTCAGCCACTCCCCAAAGAGCTCCGCTCCTCGTTAGTCATGATGAATTCTCTGGCCCGCTCCACTCTGCTGTCTCGATTACAGCGATTGGAGGCCCCAAAGTGCTCCCCCTGAGCGTTGATTTGGCTTCCCTCACAAGCTCACAACGCGCCGGGCCGGGGGTGGGAGATTGGAGCGCGATTCACTTTCTCCAGGGTCTTTCCTACCCAGCAGCGACTTTTTGATTCGCTTTGCAGCGTCCGTGCCGCACAGCCGGCATAAGTGGCGGTCCCACAGCTCCAGCCACCGTTAGCGCCCGAGTCCCTCCTACAGGGATCGCAGGCTCCGAAACCTGTGGCGGGCACTTGCTCCCGGTGGCGGGGGAACTGACGGCACGACGCGCTCACGCTTGGCACAGAGCGCTTAGGGCTGGGTACACAGTCCCGCGATCTTGCCTCTGGAGGTGACGGCTGAAGTCTGAGCAGGGAGTTTGGCCACTGAGTGGCTGAGAGCTGAGTTAGACCAACTCAACCACCCGTTGGCGCCCACAGAAGTTACTGGTTAGTAAGGTTCCTTAGCATCAATGCATTCTCTCACACTCTTCCTCTCTTTCGAGGCGGTCAACGGGAAAGTTGCGCTGAAAAACTCCAGGAGCGCAGGAAAACGCGCACGGAGTCCCCCGCCGCCCGCCTTGACGGAGTGACCATGGGCCGCACCCGGTGGCCGCGCCCCTCGCCAGCGCTCCTGCAGACTCGCACGAGGCAAATATCTGCTCACGAAGGTTCCCAGTTTTCTAAAACCAAACTGTACACGCACCCAAGTGTGTGCATCTAACAGAGAGACTAAGTTTTGTTTTCAGTCGAGACCGCTGCACCGTCTGAGCAGACGAGTCCGCGCCTTAACCGGAGCGGCTCACCAGCCATGACGCGAGCGAAGTCTGCCTCTCGTAGGGTCTTTTAGCCGAGGGACTGGGGAAACGTTGGGCCCGGAACCTAAAAAAGAGATCGCCTGCGTTAGCGGCGGGGTGGAGTGGAAGGGGAGGATCTTCATTCTGGTCAAAAGAGTGCCCACACCCTGGAGCAAGAGGCCACTGGGCACTGAAATTCTAACCGTGGGGAAAAAGGAGACTGCAACTGGGGACAAGTCTGGCTCCTGGATCTAGGTTTAAGAGACGCTGGTGTGTGTTTATGTGTCCTGAGGTGAATAAAAATCCGACTCCCTCTGGCTCATTGCGACCCAGCCTTTCTCCTGCTCCCACCCCCTCCCCCCACACCCTATTGAGAGAAGAAGGTGGACCCCACCCCCCAATCCAAATCCTCCAAGTGGCAGTGGTCGATAACAGCGCCGGGGGCGCCCCCCTACCCGCTTTCTCTGCCTGGGAGACAGATGGGGGCGGAGCCCATCCAAGAGGGGCGGAGGAGGCCGGGTCGGGGGGAGAAGAGGGAGGAGTAAGGCTTGAGAGACTCTGAATCGCGAGGCGAGGGGTGGGGGGGACCCAGAGGAGGAGGGCAAGGAGGACCAGGCGCCCAGAGGAGAGGGAGGGGCAGCCCTGCACCAATCAGTGGCGCCGGCCTAGGAGGTTGCTAGCGGTATCCACGTAAATCACAGGGCGCAGAGCCAATGGGAGGGGGCGCAGGAGGCGGGGCCCAGGCGCGTGCCGCTGCGAGCGGGTTCTGCCAAGAGAGCGGGAGAGAGCTGGAGAGAGCAGGGAGAGGGGGGAGCGTGGAGCGAGTCAGAGAGTGAGCGAGAGCGAGAAGGAGGGAGAGAAGGAGAAAGAGAGCGAGAGCGGGCGGGCAGGCGGGAGGCGGCAGCAATAGCAGGAGCAGCCACAGAAGGCGTCGGAGCGGGCGTCGGAGCTGCCCGCTGGGATAGAAAGAGAAAGGAGAGAAAGAGAGCGAGCGAGGCGAGGGAGCCCGAGGCGAAAAAGTAACTGTCAAATGCGCGGCTCCTTTAACCGGCGCGCTCAGTCCGGCTCCGAGAGTCATGGCGACCGCAGCGTCTAACCACTACAGCCTGCTCACCTCCAGCGCCTCCATCGTGCACGCCGAGCCGCCGGGCGGCATGCAGCAGGGCGCGGGGGGCTACCGCGAGGCGCAGAGCCTGGTGCAGGGCGACTACGGCGCGCTGCAGAGCAACGGGCACCCGCTCAGCCACGCTCACCAGTGGATCACCGCGCTGTCCCACGGCGGCGGCGGCGGGGGAGGTGGCGGCGGCGGCGGGGGCGGGGGTGGCGGCGGCGGCGGCGGCGGCGACGGCTCCCCGTGGTCCGCCAGCCCCCTGGGCCAGCCGGACATCAAGCCCTCGGTGGTGGTGCAGCAGGGCGGCCGCGGCGACGAGCTGCACGGGCCAGGCGCCCTGCAGCAGCAGCACCAGCAGCAGCAGCAACAACAGCAGCAGCAACAACAGCAGCAACAGCAGCCGCGGCCGCCGCACCTGGTGCACCACGCCGCCAACCACCACCCGGGGCCCGGGGCCTGGCGGAGCGCGGCGGCCGCGGCTCACCTCCCGCCCTCCATGGGAGCGTCCAACGGCGGCTTGCTCTACTCGCAGCCCAGCTTCACCGTGAACGGCATGCTGGGCGCAGGCGGGCAGCCGGCCGGGCTGCACCACCACGGCCTGCGGGACGCGCACGACGAGCAGCACCACGCCGACCATCACCCGCACCCGCACTCGCACCCGCACCAGCAGCCGCCGCCCCCGCCTCCCCCGCAGGGCCCGCCGGGTCACCCCGGCGCGCACCACGACCCGCACTCAGACGAGGACACGCCGACCTCGGACGATCTGGAGCAGTTCGCAAAGCAGTTCAAACAGCGGCGTATCAAACTGGGATTTACCCAAGCGGACGTGGGGCTGGCTCTGGGCACCCTGTACGGCAACGTGTTCTCGCAGACCACCATCTGCAGGTTTGAGGCCCTGCAGCTGAGCTTCAAGAACATGTGCAAGCTGAAGCCTTTGTTGAACAAGTGGTTGGAGGAGGCGGACTCGTCCTCGGGCAGCCCCACAAGCATAGACAAGATCGCAGCGCAGGGGCGCAAGCGGAAAAAGAGGACCTCCATCGAGGTGAGCGTCAAGGGGGCTCTGGAGAGCCATTTCCTCAAATGCCCCAAGCCCTCGGCCCAGGAGATCACCTCCCTCGCGGACAGCTTACAGCTGGAGAAGGAGGTGGTGAGAGTTTGGTTTTGTAACAGGAGACAGAAAGAGAAAAGGATGACCCCTCCCGGAGGGACTCTGCCGGGCGCCGAGGATGTGTACGGGGGTAGTAGGGACACGCCACCACACCACGGGGTGCAGACGCCCGTCCAGTGAACTCGAGCGGGGGGAGGGGCAGAGCGCGGGCTCCCCTCCCCTTCCGTCCGTGGCCCCTTTCCAGCCCTCCTTGTTCCTTCTAACTTCTGATTGTTCTTTTATTTTTAATTATTTCCCCGTCCCTTATAAAGAAAAAAAAAAGTGATAAAGGAAAGCAACTAAGGCACTGGACTATCCTTTAAACGGTAGCAGGTGTAATGATGTGTTTTGACCTTTACAGGCGAGTACCCAGGCAATGGAGTGGAGTGTCTCATAGAAAGAGTGAGGAGAGAGTGTGTGATAGAAAGAGAGATGATAAGCACTGAGATAAATAACTGGCAAAACTAAATAAATTACCAAAAAGAAAAAAAAATCCATAAACCGTGATAAACACAAAACGCAGCTTCCTGACGCTCGGAGTTGGGACATGCTGCTGTGTTTATTTAATGCGGATCCCCATCAGCAGAGAGGAAAAAATACATTCTTTGATGTAGGCAAAATTTAACCACATAAATTTGCACTGCAAGAAAATTGGAGTTTACAACAAATTCATGAAAAATACTTTTTCCTTTCTCCCCACCGTTAACTTTGAAATTTTTTGTTTTTGTTTTGTTTCGTTCTATTCAGCGGAGTTGAAGCCAGCTCTTGGCTGCTCTCCTTTCCAAATGCTCTTGCGTTGTCCCTTTTCTTCCTACTGTTTGCGAACTTTGGTTACAGTTAGACCGCCTCACGTTGGTGTAACGTTTATTTGTTCATGGTACCAAAGCAAAACGATTGGCTTCATGGAAAAGAAATATTTTTCTGCTTTCAAGAAATGTGCGTGGTCTACCCGCCTTATCTGAGGCAGGAATACAGTTGGCATTATATAAAAATGAGAACCAAGTATTGGTTATACTACCAGCCACAGAGTAAACTTCATTTTCATGCAGTGTTTTGGGGGGGAGGTTATGCAGGAGAGAAAAAGAAAAATCAATAGTGAGTGACTGATTGCTTCATTTTATCAGGCGGGCCCATTGTGAACAAGCTCAGAGGAAATGTGGAGGTTAAATATATTTCCAGAGTTGTCCAACAGAAAGTGGCACTTTGAAGAGAACTAGAGAAATAAAAATCTTCAGACACTCCTTTATAGTTCTCTGCCTTTAGTTCTAATAACTTAATTATGAGGAATTAAGTGCTGACAGCAGCAGAATCTTAATAGTGTATGCATAGACTGTGTTTCTTAGGACACAAATACCCATATGCATACATAGAATATCTCCACTGAGTAGACAGGTTTTGTCTTCACTGGCTCATTTGTTTTTCAAATCACATTTAGAGTCCCACACCCTCTTCTTCCACAATTTATTGCAGAAAATATCAGTATGACTTGAACAGCTTTTTTTCTTCCTTCTTTCACTAGGAAGCCAAATGAAGTGAAAAAAATTGCTATTTTCAATCCTTCCTTTTCTCCCCTTTGTTAATAGTTTTAAGTGCATTTTTGACCTTATTTTGATGGAAAATGGTTAACTCCCAAAACAAAAGACTACTGGGAAATCTAGGAGAGAAAAAAAACAAAACCTTGTAACTGTATTGAAAATAAATACCATTAAACTGTGATCAGTTAAAAAAATTTTTAAAAATCATCAGCACAAAAGGGCACTAGAAGGGAAAACACTTTTTATTAATCTTAAAAGTTTGGGGGTTTTATTTTCTGATTAGGTATTTGACAAATTTTTATTTTAAAAAATTAAACTCTCACTATCATAAAATTATGGTTCTGCTTCAGATTAGCACTGCACTCTGTAGTTAAGGTTTTAGGAAATATGTTTTATATTGTCTTTTCAAACACCTGTGATTGTTTCATTTTCAATGTTTTTGCAAGATAAATGGTGACTTATAATGGGCATATTTATTTGCCTTTATTTCATTTCCCCCAATGAATGTCACAAGGAGATGGGCACCGAGCTGCTTAGGGTGCATCATGCTGCTTGTTCCTGAGGTGTGGGGATTGGCCCTTAGTGAAGCAATCCAGAGCAGGGCAAATAGCCAATGGTAAAGGGAGGAAATGAATTTTCAGATACTTATTACCAAGTGGGTAAGGTCAAAAGCTGGAGTTCAGGGGATGTGTGTATAACTCCTCTAACTCTCATAGGTTTACTAAGAAGAAAGTTACCACTGAACCTTACCACTATGTATATATGTTTAATATCTGTCTTTTGAAATGCAGAAATAGTTTAAATGTTTCTTTGTCTATTTTTCTTTTTTTTTAATGCTACCCAGGGAAATATTTTCATATCATTTTTAAGTGGCCTGCCTCAATGTATATTTATTTCTTTTAAAGCAAAAAGGTTCTGGAAACTGTTTTTCTGTAGCTTTAAATAAGTAGGTGAGCAAAATCTATATGGGATGTAATTTTTTTTGTTCAGTCTCTTTAAAAATAATTTGTTTTGGTACATTTGGTTGTGCTTGTGGGGGAAAATAAAAACGCAGAGATCCTTATATATTTATGTTAAAGTAATATTTTATTATCTACATAAAACAGAAATGCACAATACCTTCATAGTTTGTTCTAATTATTGAAATATCTTTATTTTATTTTTAAAGATAGTGCCAACTTTTAAAGGGGAAAAAAACCTAGATCTTATACTGAGTTTGAGTTGTGTGTAAAGCACTTCCCTTCCTTTATACTTCATGAAGTTTTGGAATAAATTTTATGCATATACTGCCAGGTTTCATGTTTATAACTTTCAGAGCTTTTTAAAATTGAGACTACTGTTCTGATTCACTTTTCTTTGCAAAAACTATCAGCCCCAAATCTTTCAGTTGTACATCTGTAGCAGTAATCAAAATGGTCATTGGATTTGAGCTTCAACTTGCCATTTGATGGTCTGACAAAGGGATGTTTGTTCACTTTAAATATATGCAAGTATCTCTGCATATTCTTTCCAGATTAGTTTTAATTTAAACAATTGTGATTTGTGGGGAGAAGCATCAATGGAACTGGTGGGTTTTAATTTCTAATTGCATGTCCTCCCATAATTTGGGATGTACAGAAAGGCAGGGTTTAGTTAAGGGGATTCTTTTTTTTTTAAATAATGAACAAATACCTTTCAACAAAAGAATAACCATTACAATATGCAATATGTTTGTTTACCAAGTGGTCAGAAATAGGTCCTACATATTATTCCTGTAAGGTTTCCAGAAAAGGATGGATTGAGCAATGGTTTATACAACACTGTTTATTTCTCATCAGACAAATAGGCTCTAAAACAAGAAAAAAAGGGACGTATGGGAAATACCCAAGCCATGATGCTAATAAATTATTTCAGGCCCTCTTACATGGAATACTACACTTACCAAAATCAGTTCTAATGTTAGTGAGAAATCGAAGCAGTGTTGGATTCATTTACAAGTTTGGTGATGTATTTCAAGTCTTCCTTGGTACATTGGCTTAATAAGTATAAAGGTCTATTTTGAAAGGTAGTTTCTGGGCTTATTGTATCTGATCATCTTTTCTAACTCCCAGTCAATACTACACGGGTCCCAAACAGATTCGGCCAAATGATCTTATCAATAGTCTGGATGAGAAGTGACAGAAAGAAGAAGTGTTTTGTGACCGCAGACATGCTGATGGGTAAAATGTTTAAGCTGGATATAGATTTGAGTTCTGGGTCAATACCATCCTCCATTGTAGGCAGAAAATAAGCAGCATCTGCCCTCTGCAGGGCATTTTAGTGGACCTTGTGAAGCCTTTTTTGTTCTTAGCCACAGGGGCTACTGACTGGAAACCATCACGTGTTAAGCGGACACACTGTGGTTTGGGATCCATGCTTGCCATTCAGATCCTAGGGCTACTCAGACAGTTTCGTTGCCGGTTTGGGGAATGTACTACACACTAAGGTGAAAAACCCCACCACTGCCACTGTGAAAAAATTGTGCGGCAGTCTTCTGTAAGATGTTGGGTAGCCACAATGACAACCTCTTTCTTTCCCCTGAAGACAATAAGACAAAAATATGGCCACCCTGAAAGAGCCCCCATATTTCCTCAAAATATATCCTTTTTAAATTGATGGTGTGATATGGGGGAGAAATGAGAATGTGTAAAAGAGTTATGTGGAGGTCAGATGAAGGGAATGGCCACAAATAATAGGATGCGTGGCACTTTACTTCTAAACACTCTCGTTCCCATGAAGCAACCACCTTTATATTTCAGATGGCAGCAACGAAAGCAATCTTCTCTTCTCCTTCCCCTGCTGCTCCTACCAGACCGCGTACTGGTTGGTAGATTTTTCTCCTGAAATGGCTCTGATAAAGGCACTCATCTTTCTATCTTTTTATTTCTCCAAAAGCAACATGAAAGAGATGTAACAACAACAATGGAAAAAACTGGCATTTGGGTGCACTGGTATCTGTGCATGTATGTCTGTGTGCTGTGTTCACTGCCTTTCATTTGCCTTGTTTTGAAAGCAGTTTGAGTAGTCCCAGGGAGCTGGGTGAGAGAAATTATCTTTTTATCACTGGTCTCTGTGATATGTGTTTGTTGATTTCTCATCAGTTCATAGAACTCTGTTCTAGATTCTACTGAATCCTTAGACATGTCTGTTAAAGAATGAGGTAAAGAACAGCTTATCCAGAAAATGAAAGGATGGTGAAGGGAGGGTCAAAGGTAAAAGTATTTCAGTGAGTAAGGCAAAGGGAACTGTGCTTATTTAAATTAAAAGAAAAAGATGCATCTTGAAGTACCATGAAGTACTATCCATCTTGAAATACGACTTAATGGAATGTACAGCTAAGTTTTATATAAATAGTTTCCCTATTCAGGAAAGTTTACTTTTTAAGATAAGGTATAGTATCTTATGATTGGAAGAATTGTGATAGGAGAGAACCAGGGCTCCAGATAACCTATTCCCACCACTTTATTCAGGATGGGAAGCAATACAAAAGTGGCAGGGGCCTGTTACTCAGCAAATCATGGAATCTACTGACTCACATTTGCAGAACTCAGGCCAGTGTTATTTCAATGCCCCCTTATCCAGAGGTGGGCTAGGGGAGCACACCCCCAAAAATGGCTCTTTAGCCTTCTTTAAGGCTTTGCTTGGTTATAGAGATAAAAAAGAAATCACCATATTTTCACATTCTGATGTTTGGTGGGAAGCTAGGAAATTTGTTCCCTCCTTTATTTTTTTTCAGAAGGTAATTAACTTTATCATGTAGTACCTTCCCTTTACCCTAATAACAACTCTGCTCGGCTTAGCTGTTAGAGATTTTAGAAACATCATAATCCATCAAAACAACCCTGGCTTCTCTTATTGTTCCTAGAATTCTGGTTATTGATAACATTAAGATGTGTTAGTGCTTTTAAAAAATGTCTGAAATGTTATTTAATACACCAGTAAAAGTGCATCTATATCTTAAAGTTTATTCCTTCCACGTCTTTCTGAGTTTTTATAGCTCTTTGTCTGGGATTTGTGGGTGGGGGAGAAACTTCCATGTGCGGTGTCCACGAGGAGCCTGGACTCTTGGAGTGGCTTGTAGCTGGCGGCAAACAGCTCTCTGCTTTCAGAATTGGGAGCTGTCACCTAGAAGAGAGAAGGAAATAAATGCCCCACAAAGACGCACTTGTCACTGATTTTCGAAAGACAGGGGAGTGTTAGGACCCCATCTGAGTAATATGGAGGGGACTTTGTTATAAATTGTATACGATTAACTCTCTGTGTGCCAAACGACAGCAGGAGGAAACCTCGCTGTCGAGTAAATTTGAATCAGCATCCTCTTTGATTTGGAGTATGTAATTTTCCTCCCACTCGTGAGTCCTCTGGGTTCGTTGTTTGAAAAGAAAATAAAATCGACACACCAAAAAATATGGCCATAGAATTTGACAAATAAGTGGGGAAAAAGTTTTTGTGGGTTTCTAACACAAATTAGTCATTGTAAATCACTGGGCTTTTATAAGGTTCAGGCAAATCCATACGGGTAACGTTAGGAGCTCATTCCCCCCCCCCCGTTAAATCTCTTTCCGTTAGAGGAATTTTTATATTCCACAGCACATGATTCTGAAGAGAATTATTTGACATTGGTAACTTTTTGTTGTTGCTCCCCTAACAAAATATCCGTTCAAAGTTGTTGTAGTGCCTTTGAAGAGCCTTTGACTGGGCCAGGCAAGCGTGCCGCCCACCAGCATCTGGGATGGAAAGCAGGAGCTTGGGTCTCGCAGCGCGCCCCCCACCTCAGGAAAGGAAGGCCCAGACTGCCTGGCTCGTCCGCCCAGAGAGCGGAGAAAAGTGAAGGAGCCGGACATTCTTATACGCACCCCGCTTCTGGCCAGCCTGGCCTTCGCTCTGGGGCGCTGCAAACAACCCCTGTGTGTTTGCCTGGAAATCCGGGCTTCTCTGCGGCTCCCTGGGCTCCGACGCCCGGATCCCCGGGGAGGGGGGGGGCTGGGCGGCAACCCAGACGTCGCGGGTCATTATATGTCTCTCCTCCAGGGAAACCCGTAAGGGGGCAGGAGGGACGACACCGCTAGATTCACTCACCCCAAGCTGAGACTAGAGGTGGTGAGGAGAAAGGCAAATGATTTGGGTCGCCGCCCTCAGGGAATTTGGACGTAGACGCGACGAGTTGGCAGCGCCTCTCTGGGGGCGGCCGTGGCTGGGGCAGAGGTGCAGTGGCGTGCGGGGGTGGCTGGGGATGGAGGGCCCAGGAGCGAGTGAATCCCCTAGCTTTCTGCCCGCGCGACTTTTCCTCCGAGCTCTACAAAGTCGGGCCCAGGAAGTTGTTCCTGCATGGGTGAGGGAATCGTGGAGACAGTGCCCCAAGAGAAGAGGGTAGAAGAGGCAACTGCAGGGAAAACTGGGGAGGAGAAAGGGAACAGCTGCTGCCTGTGAAGTAGAATAATTTGGGGTTTTCCTGTTGGGGAGTGGGACGGGTTGTGGAGAGAAGAGCCCAGAGCTGACAGGCGAAGTTCTGAAGCCTGTGCTCATCAGCTCCCACCCCTCAAACTTCTTGGCTGCGCTTGACCTCGGCTCCTGGCCTCCAATGGAGAGGAACCCACTTTCCAAGTGCTGGAGCACGGGGGAAACGAAACTCCAAATCCCCGGAAAGCTAATACTCCCAGCTGGGCCTAAAGTCGCTCTTATGGCTGTACAGGAGAAAAGTCAGTTCCCCAGTGAAGGGAACCTGGGAGCCCCTCTGGCCTCCCTGTCACCCCACTCCAGAGCCGCGGGCCGCGACTAGGGAGGGTCTGCACTGCAGGAGGCGAGGCCTGGCGTCCTTCTCCGCGGGCTGGACACCTGCCAGGCTGGCGGACGCGCCCCTCAGCCCCCCGAGGCCCCTGGGAGGAGTTCGCCCGGCGGGAGGAAATCACACTGCGCTTTAAAAGCTCGCAGACCGGCTCTGGGAGTCCTAACGCGGCCTTTTGCCTACCGGAGGAGGCGACGCCAGGCGGGGGCAGGGGCGCTCGGGGCCGGAGTGTGCGGCGAGGCCGCGGAGGCGGGAAGCTGGTGGAGGAGGGGTGGGAAGACCGCCAGATGCAGAAGCAGGGTCTCCCGCGGGGCGCAGGTCTGTGCTGGCGCCCGGCCTGGCTTCCGCCGGGACCGCCGGGGCCTCCTGCTCGCTCCCGCCGCGCCCGCCCGCGGCCACTCACCGGGCCTCGTGGCCAGCCCGGGCGGGGACGCACGCAAACAAGGATGCTTCTATTTACTCGCCTCTGCCTGTGGATTTTCTAAGACATTCAATGCAGGCACAATCATTAAACTAATTTGTATTTGATTGTTTGGGCGGACGGAGGGTAGTTTTATTGCGCTAAGCATTCAAGCAGGCACGCATCGCTGATTACCAGTATACATTAAATAAAGTTGTTTGTACACATTGTCTTACCACATATAGGCAGAGGCTTATTATTCTAATTACTCTAATTAGTGCATTGAAATGTTTTCTACTTGATTTGAGGAGACAGTGATTAGTTCTATTACTTCTTTTAACTCGTATTTTATGGAAAACTGTTGGTGCATGTTCAAATTACTTTATTTGCCCCTGAAATATAACGCTGACCCAAACGCAGTGAACTACACGGCCCTCATGGGGTCCCAACTTTGATGTGGGCCTCGGCTTGGAAGAGGCGTCTGTTATTTATTATTTCCCTCCCGCCCGCGCGGCCGCGTCTCCCAGCGCAGGGCCCGCCGCCCCTGCCCCATCCTGCGCCCCAGATGCGCTCCCAGCTCTGGCCGCGTCCAAGCAGACGCAGATCCCACACCTGCTCCGACGCGGCATCGCCCGCCTGTCTAGTTCCCCGGTTGTGATTACTTTTAAAAGAGGCCCTTAAGCATAGTTGCCGTGAATCTGTTTCTTGAGTTTTAATGTTACTATTAATTGATAAGATCAGCTCATCAAACATACTATTTCGATAGGGAATTGTAATTAAAACCTTAATCCTGTTTGAGGCTTTTTTCCTTTAAATTCCTTTTTCTTATGGAAGGGGTGCAAAGTTCACTATAAAAAGTATTATAACAGGGAGATTAATTCGTTATCTAAATAACAATCTTTGCTATTGATCCAACGTACTTTCTGTCTCCTTTTGTGTTGGCTGGTGAGGCCCTTAAAAAGAATACGACAAAGCAGACGATTTGGACGGAGCCCCGCAGACTCCGATCGACTTGGGCAAACGAGGGTGCATCCCTGCCCCCCCCCAACAAACTGAGGAAACTCCTGTGGCCCTGAGGTGGGTTCTGCCCGTCCTGGGCAATGCCACCGAGGAAGTTCAGCACCGGAGCCCCAAGCCTAGGAGCCGGTCCTCGTCCGCGCTCTTCTCCCCTCCCAAAGAGAGATCTGCTGAGTCTCTAGGTAAATATTCGGCCCATTCTGCTTTTACTTTTAATATTTAAACTCGGATTATCCCGTCTCTAAATGCGCATTCCTAACCTTTGCCTGTGGCTGGATGTAATAAATCCTGGCCAGGCCAGAGCGCTCAGCCTCCCCCGGCCGCGGCCAACGACCCCCGCCCCGCCCCGCGGACCCCAGCCCCTCCGCCCCTCGCCGCCTGCAGTGAAAGCCCCGCCGAAATGAAATCAGCGCCTCCTGACAGCTGACGATTGAGCATCAGGGGCGCTCCCAGGCTGGGGAAGGCCGCCCTTTATTCAGGCTGAGGAGTCCTCGGGGACTGCAGATGGAGTTGGCCAACCCCGCAGCGCCCCCGGGAGCAGAAAGAGCTCGGCTTCCCTAAGGCAGCAGTCCCCAGGCCTGGGGCAGGAGGGAAGAGGGGGGAGGGGAAGGTTGGAGAGGGATAGCTGGTGGTGGAGCGTGGACATTAGCCAACGTTATCTCCCTTCCTCGTACACCTCCTTTAAAAGAGGTCGTGGCCCCGGTTTCAGAAGAAGCCCAAGAATTCTGAAGCGAAGAGAAGCGTCTGTGCTCCCGGGTCAGCACAGTGGTCCTAGATTTTCTTCTTTTCTAAGAGCTTACCCCGACTCACACGCTCCCTTTTCCCCTCTAATAAAGTCTTCTTCCCCACGCACAGATTTGTTATGTAACAAAGTCTCCCAGGCGAGTTTAACTGGAGAATAAAGGACACCCCAGCCCCACCCCTCCTTTCCGTTCCCTTCCCTCCTTCCTCTCCCACCACCCCCCTCCCCTTTCCCCAAGAGCATCTGTTCTCCAGGACTTCAGCCCTAGCACCCAAGACGGCAGCAGGCCTTAGCCGAGTAGAACTTTGGCGCCTCATAGTGGTATCCGCTCTGAACTACGCTTTGATTTTAAAGCCTTCAACTCGGTTCAAATGTTTGGTTTCAAATGTAAAATTTTCCTCTCCTTTTCTTCTCCCTTCTCACTCTATATTCTTTCCCCTAAGCTCTCCCAGCCAAAAATTACGAAGGTGACTAATATACATGTTTTCTAAACATTTAGTCATAGATAGTTGCTGAATAGAGATTTGAAAACTTTGCCTGGAAAAACCATATATTCCATAATTGTAAAGTTTCCAAAGGAAGATAGGAAGAAAGAATCGCTCTCCCAACGCTCTGTTCCTACGTGTTTTGGTACTGTAGTAAATTAGTTTTCAGTCTTCTCAGAGAAGCCCCAGCTTTTCAGGGTCATCAAGACCAGAACAACAAGTGAGAAGTAATAGTTAATAATGGGCAGAATTATTCAGGCAGGAAAAGGGGGGTCCAGCGAATGTTATTTTAACCCAGCCCAGGTTTCAACTGTGACTTCTTTCTGTTTAGTAGATTTGTTCAGTTTGGGGATGCATAAGTGGGGCTTTTTTTTTTTAATGCATGATCTTTCTGTAAACCTACAACTTATCCAAAAGAAAAAAAGTTTCTAGCTGTTTCTTGGCAAGGACCAACTCACAGAAGAATTTCCCAGAATAGGGAAAACATCCCCAGAAACTCCTACCAAAGGAGCATGTGACACTGAATTTTGCTTCATTCAGAGCTTAGTGAATTTGTCCTTTTCCCATACAATGGGCCATTTTTGCTATTAATGGTGATTTCTGCCTCTGCCTTCATCCCAAGTAACTTGACAAGGAAGGGAAAGAAGGAAGACAAGGACCAGAGGCAGGGTCCAGAAGTGATAATAGACCAGCAATGGGCATGCAGGCAGAACACCTGGTTTTGTGTACCAGCTCTGCATTTACTAGCAAGCAGCCTGGGGTAAGTCACAAGACATCTCCAAATCTCAATTTCTTCTTGTGCAGAATGTTGATAACCACTTCTTTATCTTTCCAACAGGGTTAAAGTAAGGCTGGAATGAAATAACGTACATGAAAGTACTATAAAAAGTAGGAGCTCAAGGTCAAGTGCTATCGTTGCCAACTCCAGTGGAGGCCTCTGCTGATTACTGTCCACCAAGAAATGTTTTTAACTTAAAAACAACAAGGCAGCCTTTGTCTATCCGTGTGGGGAAAGAGAAGTGCAAGGACAGCCATATCAAGTGCATTTATCCAGGCAAGGCACCACCAATTCTGATTAGCTTTATTTAAATCAGGGCTGCCACTGCACTGGGGTTTTTGTGTTTAGTAGGTCTAGGCTTTTGGCTTGCAGCTAAAACCACCTATCGGGCCTCCAGCGACACACACCGCCACACACCTCTAGTTGCAACGATTAGCTCCGCGGTGACGCGAGGGCTAGCCCAGGCCTCCTGCAAACCACTCCATTTCTTGTAACATCTTACGACCTCTCGACGTTTATAGCGTCCTTCTCTGGGTGTCATTTATAGCAGCCTGCCTTAGTCAAGAAGAGAATACTGAGATCAAACGCTTAAAACTAACCACACATACGTAAAGCAGCAGCAACAACAACTACTACCCACCAGCAGCTTATCACGAATCCATACAGACCTCCCACCTGCGGAGAGCCAGGGCGGTCAAGCGCCACATCCAGACACAGGGCATGGAAATAAAGACCGGTTCCGCTAGGCATTCCGCGACACCCCGGAGCAGCTGGGAGGGGCGCTGTGGTGGAAGCGGGTCTCCTTTCCGGGGACCCTCGACCACTGTGGGGGTCCTATCTACCACCACGCGGACCTGTCGCCGCCCCGGGGTTCCCTCCGCCGCTCTGTCGTAGGGTGGGGAAGGACGCCACCCAGGTCTGTCCCTCCCTTTGCTCGCATGGGGGGGCCCTTTGGGGTGCCCAGCGGGGCCTGGGGGCAGGTTCTCGTCGTTTCCACGCTGGCGCGGAAGCCGACGGTCCCCGAGCGAATGCGGAGCGCTGGTCTGTGTGCCCCGGCGCTGGCGCAGCGGTGTCTACGCGCTCATCTCTGCGCTGGCGCCCAGCGGGCGCGGATAGGCTCCCAGCGCCTTGAAGCGCAGGCAGAGAAAGGGTTAAATTCTCGGTCTCTCAAGGAGCTACCTCGGCCTCCCCGTTCTCTTTGTTGGCAACTTGGGGCCAAATTTTATTAACACGTTGCCTCCCACCAAGGAAGGGGAGAAGGGGGCCGGGGCCGCCACCCCAAGCCGAGCGGCCCAGCACCGCGGCGCCCCCGGGGCTCCGGCAAAGCCGCCAAACGAAGAGGAGGACGGGAAGTCCAGGACGGGAAGGGGCCAGCGGCTACGGCCCCCGCCCCTGGCGGTCCAAGACAAGACGGTTCTTGGCCTAGAGGTTTCCGTCTGCCGCCTGGAGGCCTTCCCCGTCCCGGATTCCGGGGATCAGCGCGAGGGGCATCCGAGGCTGCTGAAGGCCCTGAAGGCAGTTATCCCGGGGGGGGGGGGCGTCTGGTAGGGAGGTCGAGGCAGGCACCAAGCCATTCTCAGAGCACGCAGGTCGGGCCTGAGCCAAGGATTCGGAGGTAGATGCATCTCCACCCTGTTACAGGAAGGGCTCGACCACTAACCGGAAGGGCAGTGGGTCTTAAAGCCAATCTCCAAGGCACCCTGAACCAGGCATATGGGCACTGTTCCCTGAAACAACCAAAGATAATGAACCAACGACAACGTGAACACAGCTGCATTTCCAAAAGGATAGACCTAAATTCAGGCGAGTGGGATTCTTGGAGTTATCAAAGCTAGGAGGGAAAGGTAATTTAGCAATCTTTAAAAAGAAGGTGGGGATAAAGAGTGCTTGGGAGAAAGACATGGAGCAGGCACTCTGGGTAGGAGGCAGCTGGAATAATGGGAGGCAGGAAAGCAAGAAAAGGCAGAGGGTGAGCAGGTTTGGCCAGCTGGGCCAAAGAACTGAGGCTGGCACCATATGACGAGGCTGCTAAGGGAGCCTGCATATGGAGTTAATTGGTAGAGGGTCTTGAAGAAGTTTTAATTAGATTCAAAAGGCAATTAAGAGCCGTTGTAGAGGAGAGATTGGATCAAAATAATGCTTCACCAAGGAAGAAAGTTGGCGCAGTGCATCAATGGGTTGGAAAGAGGTGAGGATGAAAGCTAGGAGGTTAGCTAGGAAGTTGTTGGAGTAGTCCCAACTCGGCATGGTCAGGGAAGTCTGAAAAAGATAGGCAGATGATGGTGCCTGAATGGCTGTGGGGGCTGAGAAGAAGAAATAAAGAACAGTAAGACTATGATTACATTCTTGGGGAACCAGATGGACAAGGATAGAAAGATGGGAACAAATGAGAATTGTAGAAAATGTGTTCAGTTTTAGACGTGCTAGTTTTACTAGTTTATAACACACACACATACACACACAGTATCAGGAAGCCATCAGGATAGCAGGTTTTTTCAGCAACGTTTATCTGTTCACTGAAGCTACCTCTAAGGCTGACTCTAGTAAAACCAACTTAATTTCAATTCAGGAAATTTTTATTAAGTGTCTACCATAGGCTTGCCCCTGTCCTAAATGGTGTCTCTCTATCTGAGACTAGAAAGAATATGAAGAAAGATAAAATGAACATAAATCAGATGTCCCACATTTTTCATAAGTAGTAGGTCCCATCTATGGTGTCCGGAAACATTTAGACAAGGACCACAGCCAAGCTTCTGGTAACTTCCCAGAAGGAGGTCTGCTTGAGCTATATCACATCTTTATTGGCTTCTAAGGGAGTTAAAGAAGAGAGTCTATTTTAAAGAAAATTAGATATATGTTAAATGATCCTTATTTAACATATCAAGTCAACTAAAATTATTAAGAGATTTGGGGAGAATAATTTGTTTAATATATTTAATACTACTTCCCAACTAAAGCATAAAACCCCTTTCCAAGATTTCCTAGTCTTCAAAAGATAAGGAATGGTATACTGGATTACTTTGAGTTGAGAAGAAAAGACGGCAATTTGAATAGAGGCCATTGGAACAAAGGTATATCAATATTCTCTTGAATATGGAATAAAGTGACTGAACTGTCTTGGTTTTAAAGAAAGAGCATGAATTCACATCCATATAATTCCTCTTCCTCTTCTGTGTGCCACATATAGTCATCCTAAGTTGGTTCTATTTTCTACTTTCTACTGAAAATCAAGCTCACTGGAGGATCTTGATTTTTTTATTCTTGGTAGCTCCCTAAGTAGTAATCAGAAAAAAACCTTTTCACTTGAAAATGTTTGTTAGAAATTAATATTTGTTAGGATAATGGGGAAAAATGAGAAACTATTTTTTCACAGTGTTTGTCAGAATGAGATTTATCCTTAATTTGTTAAGGGAACTAAAATTTTCAGGAGTTATGTTATAAGCATTTTTTTTCAGATGCAGACATTCTATGCCCACTTCCCCTGCCACTGCCACATTTCCCAAAATGCAACATATAAAAAAAAATCTCAGGTACAACTAAATGGATTGGAGGAACTGTTGATTCGTGTTAGGAGGTGTGTATGTGAAGTGGTAGGGCAACCAGATGCTATTGCCTCTCTGCTTGTTATTACTACAATCTCTTAATTTGGAAAGAAGAGAAAAGGATATTATGACATGGTACTATATGGGTGCTGAATTACCTGTATAGACAGGTAACATTTTAGAAACCATTAAAAAAAAGTTATTTCTGAAAGAGTTTCAGGTAGCAAAGATTTTAGTGGTATCTAAATCCAAACATAAATTTAAAAAATGAAATTATCTTTATAATTTTTTGGTATTTTATATAGAAAAATATAAAAAAAATACCTGCATACCTATCCCATAGTTTAAGAAAAAAAGCACTACCAACATGTGATTGCCCTCTCAGCTATGCTTCCTCAGTTGTCTTCCCTTTCCCACTAGAGGTAGTTACCATTTTGAATTTGGCATTTACCATTTCCATATGAATTTACTCATATTTTTAGACACATAGTTTATTCTTAGAAGTTTTTCATCTTTTAAAACTTCATGTAAATAATATACAACTTTTGAATAAACCACAGCTTATAGAAAAACTTTATAAATCGCAAATGCAAAAGACAGGCATCTTTCATACACTGCCACACTCTTCAGGCTTACATAAGGCAATGTTTTGGTTCAAAGGCCTGTGTATGTCTTCTAAACCATTTATGTTTTCAAAAATTGAAAATCTACACAACAGAGTAAAAGGCAGAATGGATAACTACAATACTTATATTTTGTCTTTTTGAATAAGAGCAAGACCTATATATTTTTACCAATTATCAGCTTAGTAGTATACATAAGCCAAAGAAAATAGACTAGCATTTGTGTGTACTTATAAATAATTACATGTCCCAAGAGTTGGCACTTCAGAAATATTTACTTCCATTGAAAAGCATTATTTTTATTTCTGATTACTTTTATGGCCATCAAATGGTTGAAGAAGCATTCTACTGTATGCATCGAGGGAATTTGGAAATAGAGTGGTGTACTAGTTTCTTTCTCCAGTTATGAATAAAAGCAAAAATGTGGTGGATTGTTTCCAGAGGTGGTTACAACAGTAGCTCTGGGCCATCCTGCATGTTTCTGCAAGGAGAGTTTGCTAATCTTCTCATCAAGTGTAAGTGTTATCCCTACCCCCATCCCTTCACTCCTGCGGGATCTGGAGCTGTTCCTGCAACTTGCTTTGACCAAGAGAATGCAGAAGAAATGCCTCTGTGACTTGTAAGGCTAAGCTTTAAGAAACATAACCTTGTAACTTCCATTTTTGCATCTTGGAAGAATGCCTTGAGATCTTGGAGAGAAGAGGAGAACAAAAGTGCCCGAACCAAGAACCCAACTGAGTCCATGCCGAGCCATTCGGCTAGGTGAATGCGACTACAAATGAGCTCAGAGAACAGAAGAATTACCCAGCTGATCCACAGAAATGTGACAAATGATAAATCATTATTGTATAAAGCCATAAATTGTAAGACTGTTTACAATACAGCAAGAAATAAGTGGAAGGAACTGTAACAGGGAGAAGGGGTTTGTGCTAGAAGTCTGCCATGTTTGCACTGTGAAGTGAAATCATAGAAAATTTCCACAAAAGGAAGTTGTGAAGGTCACTTTTGTGTGTCAGCCTAGCTAGGCTATCATACCCAGTTATTTAACTAAACACAAATCTAGGTGTTGCTGTGAAGGTATTTGTAGATGTGGGTATGATATCTACAGTCAGTTGGCTTTAAGGAGATTATCCTCAGTAATGTGGGAAGGCCTCACCCAATAAGCTGAAAGGACTTAAGAGCAAAACTGAAGTTTTCCTGAGGAAGTAGAAATTCTGCTGAAAGACTGTAGCATGGGCTCTTTTTTACAAAAATGCAATTTTATTGAAATATATTCACATAACTACAATCATCCAAAGTGTACAATAAATTGTTCACAGTATCATCATATAGGTGCATTCATAACTACAATCATTGAACATTTCATTACTCCAGAAAAAATAAATAAAAAATAAAAATAAAAGTAAAATAGAACACCCTACTCCCCATCTCCCCTATTATTCATTTACTTTTTTGTTCCCATTTTTCTACTCATCTGTCCATACACTGGATAAAGGGAGTATCAGCCACAAGCCCATACCATATAAGCTATTTAGCTATACAGTCATCTTCAAGAATCCAGGCTACTGGGTCACAGTTCAACAGTTTCAGGTATTTCCTTCTAGCTATTCTAATATACTAAAAACTATAAAGGAATATTATATAATACATAAGGATAGCTTCCAGACTGACCTCTCAACTCCATTTGAAATCTCTCAGCTACTGAAACTTTATTTTGTTACATTTCTCTTCCCCCTTTTGGTCAGGAAGGCTTTCTCAATCCCACAATGCCAAGTTTAGGCTCATCACTGGGAGTCATGTCCCACATTGCTAGGGAAATTTATACTCCTGGTAGTCATGTCCCATATAGGGGGGAGGGCAGTGAATTTACCTGCTGAGGTGGCTTAGAGAGAGAGACAGGCCACATCTGAGCAACAAAAGAGGTTCTCTGGGGGTGACTCTTAGGCACAATTAAAAGTAGACTTAGCCTCTCCTTTGCAGTAACAAGCTTCCTAAGGGCCAGCCCCAAGATCAAGGGTTTGGCCTTCTAAATTGGTAGTCCCTAATACTTGCAAGAATATCAGGAATTTCCCAGGTGGGGAACTTTAATATTTCCACATTTTCCCCCACACCCTCAAGGAAACTTTGCAAATACTTTTTTATTCTCTGCCCAAATTACTCTGGGATGCACTGGGGCTTCACACTAACCTTACAAACCAACCAGATCTCACTCCCTATTCAAGGTTGCACATAATTATGGTGTTTGAATAAACTAACCATACAAGTTAAATTATATAGTGTGCTACAGAAAATATAGATTTTGCACCAAATAAACATCTCTCCCTTTGGTCTCACACAGAAGCCAAAGTTTTAAAACACAGTCAATATCTTCCTTTACTCTTTAGTCTGATTTATCTTAGTCCTAACCAAGTCCATTTCATTCATATGTGTAATTGAAATCTGATCTCTTTTTCAGCTTCTTTAACATTTGCTGTATAGCGTAATGCTGACATTCATAACTGGCAAACTTGGGCTCTGAGACTTAGGTGTCACACAGATACCCAAAGTTCCAGGGCCCGACCAGGTTATAAGCAAAGAGCTCAGCATCTCAGAATTTAGAAATAACTGTTACAATTTAGGAATAGATGTCACTCCTGTAAGAACTTACAATCTAGGAACCTTTACAGTAAGTCTTCCTGTGCTAACCTATGCTCATTATAGTTAGTCCATATTAGTGAGGCATTATAATGTCTGTCTTTTCATTTCTGGCTAATTTCACTCAACATACTATTCTCAAGGTCCATTCACTTTGTTGCATGCCTCACGACTTCATTTCCTTCTTGCAGCTGCTCAATATTCCATTGTATGAATACACCACACAGTTCACCATTCCATTCATCAGTTGATGTACCCTCAGACCACCTGCATCCATTACAAATCATGAAAACCGCTGCCATAAACCTTGAGAGTTTCCAGCCTGCAGGCCTGCCCTACAGTGTTTGGACTTGCCAGCCCTTACACTAACACAATATATGTATTATGTTCCTAGTGGTTATGTTTCTCAGGAGAACTTTGACATACAGAAGTGTTACCAGTCATATTAAAACTCAGGATATACAGGGTCTCAGGGTGCCACTTTCACCCATCTCACAGTCTTCCAATGTATGTATACCCAATGTGCGTGAAGGACTTGACACTGGAATTTTCTCTCCTTTATAGGAAAGGCCTAATATCCAGTTCAAATGACAACTGTACTTATTGTCAAGTGTGTGGGGAAGCCTGAACTATTCTGATATCAATATTATTAATAATTGCCACAAGGAGTTTTTAACCCAAGTACACAAATACCTACCTAATTTACAGAAGAAAAGTATATATTATCCTGAGTCAGTTAGAATCCCTAGTTGAAGGAAAATTCAAGGCTATAAATAATATAGAAAAATGATTTAACAGTGTTTTTTAAAAATGGGAAGACAAGATCTGGTAGAAAGAAGCAGATGGTCCTTTACATAGAGAACAACTATAGAAGACAAAGGGAACTTCTTTATAGGAAAGGGATGGGAGGAGAGAGTTGCTTTAAGATCATTTTGTTCAAACTAATAGATACAAATATTAGGATTCTTTCATTTCCATATATCTGAAACCAAATCAAACAGGCTTAATAAACAAATAAACAGAATTTATTGGATTATACAACATAAAACTTGTGAAATGTTTGGATCCAGAGGGACAAACAGAGTCATCAGGACTGAGTCTGCTTCTCTCCATCTCCTGGCAGAAGAATCCCACCTGTGCGTGGCTTGATGATACGTTAGGCTTCCATTCTGTCCTCCTAGGAGCCTTACCTTAAGGAGTTCCACAGGAGTCCTGAATTTAGTGTGTGTGTGTGGGGGGGCAAAGGGTTGCAATGCTTTG
>PVKY010002366.1:0-25992 GCA_004027775.1 Bradypus variegatus | reverse complement strand
CAATCCTTTGGTTTCCCTTGATGCCATCCGCATCTATCATCTTAAGTGTGGCTCTAAAGGAGTTTGGGAAGTCAGATCCTAGATGCTCTCATTTAGTTCCTAGAGCCTCCCATCCACGGAGATGTCAGTTTAGGGGCAGAGCTGGAAGGGTGATCAAGGGGGTGGGTGGTATCTGCCTTTCTCCAAAGCTCTTGCACCACATCATAGCACTCTTCTGAGAAGCAGAATCAAAGACAGCTGTAGATAATCACTCTTTCCCACTAAAGTATTCCATACACAGTCTTAAAAATTTTGGACTGTATTCTTTCAATGATTCCAGTTTCCCTGATGTAATTCACCATCTCCCTGAATTTATCTAAATCTTTTCAAAATCTTTATATTTCTTATCTGGCCACACTTTTTGGAGATAATGAATCTATAAATATACCACACAATGTGAATTAATACTTTTTATTATTTACTTACAATTTATCACCTGCAATCTTAAAGAAATGCCTCCTCACTGCAGTTGAGGTCCCAACTTCCAGCTGGGTTCTGTTCCAGGATTCCCCTGGAATTCTGAATGTACTTCCTCTAAGCTATCACAAATTGTGTTCCGCTGCCCAAGCTAGCCTAAGAATATGCAGCCAAGGAAAACAGATGGAAAATTCTACTGAAATACTAGTAATCAAGAGCAAACCAAATGGAATTTTTTATTTGGAACCTGAGAAAAGCAAGCTTCATTACAAAAAGAAGAGGAAGTAGAGGCAGATTTTTAATGTAAATTCTGAAGTGAATTTCTGCTCACTCACAGAGACCCAGAATCTTTATATAGTCCACTCTTAACTAACTTGGCAGCTGAATTCCCAGAAAAACTAAGATTTCACTGGTTGTCCACCATCCCCAAATGTACAAAGTGTTCAGATAAGCGAGACTCTCACTAATGACTCACAGGACAATTCCACTAGTTTACATTTGTTCTCCCAGAAAGCCATCCTTCACCCAGACCTCTCACGCTGTCTATGGAAGCCTGTCTCCCGCACCTGAGAAAACAGCACTCCTTGGAGGGTGATTCCATTTTTAATTGCTTTTGCCATGGAAGATTTTCAGAGGCTTTGAAACATCAGTCATATTTTTCTACCTTTCTACCACACCAATCTCTATCGTCTCAAAGAGGATGTGATCAGGCAGGTCCAAGGTTGGAGACTGCTCTTTGCTTCACGGAGGCTGCAGTCACGTGCCTGTGTGTGCGTGTGTGCGCGGGGGTGGGGTGGGGGGGTCTCACTCCCCTTGGGACCTGGGTCCCAGCAGAAGCCTCTTGACAAATGGGAGTTAAGTGGATTTTCAAACTGTGTCCCGCAGAGTCATGGAACTTCCCAAGGAGCCTCGGGGGCTCACTAATACTTGGGGAGAGGATGAGGCTTTGTGGGTTGGCTCTGGGGACCCTGTCTCCTCAGCTTCACAGAAAACGGCCTGATTTCCATCAGTTTTATATGTGTCCTGGGTTCATTCTCTCTCTCTAAAGCTCCTGGTTACTAATAAATTTTGAAATCCATCTAAATATCATAATAGCCATCATTTCTATTTTGACCACACAGTAAAAAAGTAGTAATTTAAAGGAATAAAAATAAAGCTGCTTCTTATTACATACCAACTCTGCTGTGTAATAGGCTTCCCCATGGGTCCTTATTGATTCTCACAACTCTACAAAGGAGCTACTACCCTCCTGTACAGATGATGTACCTGTGGCTCCACCAAGGCTACTTGTCCAAGGTCTTACAGGGTGAGCAAAGTTTCTGGGTCTTTCTTGCTCTGGACTCCATGGCCTTTACTATGGCTCACTGACTCCCCAGCCATAAAAAGTTCCAGCAAGTCCCCTTCACCCCATTTAAAGCCTCAAAACATTGATACTTAATTCAAAAATTAAGTCTAGATGTCTTGCATGCATTTCCTAACTACAAGATCTGCAATGTCTGCTTCAGAAGTTACAGAGTGCAAGTAATTCATTCTTATTCTCTAGTTTTTTTTCTTTTCTTAATCTTTTCCCCCTCATGAGTCCTTGCACAATGATTCAGCAAGTGGTCCTACTGATTTTAGTTAGCTTTTCCCCATTGATCTTCTTTTATTTTCTTCAAAGACTGTACTAGTTAAGATTATGCCGGCTGTTAGAAACACCACCCCACCAAATGTGTAACAGATAAAACAGGAAAGATGTTCAATTCTTGTCCACATAAATTTAATCCACAGCAAATATTCCTGAGCTATGAACGGCTTTGCTCCAAGTGGTAAAATAGACACAAGGTCCTTTCAACACGTGGCTTCAAGGCCATCGGGCTGCTCTGTCACATCAGCAGAGGGTAAGAGCATGAAGCATTAGGAACTTCCAGGCCTCAGAGTAGTGTCCACCCCTTCTGCTTGCATTCTACCCAGAATCCAGGCACAAGACCCCATTCCACTGCCAGGGATCCTGGCAAATGGGGTGCAGCCATGAGCCCAGGAGGAGAGGAGATGGGTAGGACAGTTGGGTATGTGACGGTAGTCCTCGCCTCAGAGCCCCATGCAGGGTGCTTCTCAAATCTATAAAAGTTTTCCACAATCACCTAGTATTTTGGGCCCAGGTTTTCTATTACCCTAAACTTTCAATAACATGCTTTCTTAAGTGGTCTCCACCATATACACTTTTTTTGGTTGTTTTGTCTCTAGGTTTTTCCCCTGGGACCTGAGCCCTGCCATAAACTCCTTATTTAGACTCTTCCTTTCCCATCTGAATATTTACCAAGCTGTGATTACCTTTGTAGAGTGTTTCACCCACAAAACTCCTTGTACCAGATCATGTTGATTTTGCATGGCCAAGTGCAGAAGGCTCCCGAGGAGAAAGGGCAGTCTGTGGTTACAATATCCCTTCAATGACCACCAAAGTTGAGAGGCAGCAGAAAATGTAGTTGTAAGAGCATAAGAGCTTGGGCACTGGAGAAAGACTGTGTGAGAAACCCAGCTCCACTATTTGTTAGCTATGCAAACTTGGGAAAGTTACTTAACTTCATAGTGCCTCAACTTCCTCATCTGTAAAATGGAAATAATAAAACGGTGCCTACCTTGTGTGTTGTTGTAGAGATTTAACAGGTACTCACAATGATGTTTGGCATATAATAAACGCTAATATACATCAGTTGTCATTTTTATTATTATAATTAGTTGATCTGACCAGTTTATACCACATTCCACTTTCACTGCTCTAAGTATGATCCTTCCATGTTCCCTAATCAAAGGGATCAGCCTGTTCTAAGTAACTTAATCTCTCCGTGACTCAGTTTCCTCAAATTTAAAATAGGGGATAATAATAGTATCTACCTCCTAGGATTGTTAGGTTGAAAAGTGCTTAGAACAGCATCTGGCACATAGTAAGTAATATGCAAGTACTTGTTAAACAAGTAAAGGGCTCTGAGGAGCTGGCACCCCAGCAAATTCCTTAGATTCCTGTTTTGTGGATTTCCAACTTTTAAGAAGCAGGCAGGTTCCCACAGGAGCTCAACAACAGCTGGAGAGTTCCTCAGAGGCTAACAAGCTCAATCTTCCACCCAGGACAGAAATCTCCTCATAACACATCCCAGACTCACTTCAGTGCCTCAAGGGGTAAGGAATTCATACCCTTGAGAAATCACACAATCCATTTCTTCCAACATTTTGGATGTTAGAAATGTGCGTTCCTTGTCAATATTCTTCACTGGTGCCAAGACCCATCCTCATTTTTAAAACTCTACTTCTGCATCCATGCATGCATTCATTCTTTTGTCCACTCACTCCTTCAACAAACATTGAGTCTTTACCATGTTTCAACCATGACCAAGATATCCAAGCCCAGATAGTAAATGGATTAACTTATTTTGGATGGAAATAGGTGCTAGGAGTGACCAGAAGGAAGGTGATGATTTTAGATTCTTGGGATGGTGACATTCAAACCAAGACCCGACCAATAAGCAAGGGCTGCCCATCGAATACAAGGAGGAAGAATATTCGACACCGAGCACACGGCCGACACCAAGCCTCTGAGATGGACAGAAGATACTGTGGCTGGAGGCTGTGGACAGATAGGAAAAGAAATCTAAGTCAGCTCTGGGGAGGAAGACAAGAACAGATCCTATGGGGCTTGTCGGTCATGAAGAGTTTGGATTTTCCTCTGGCTTGGGTGGAAAGTCTTTGGAAGGTTGTAAGCAGAGAAATGAGTAGATGAACTTACATTTTTAAAAGATCACTCTTCTTCCACCACCATATGGAAAAAGAAATAGCGGGACAGAGGGAAGACAGGAGTGGAAGATGGGAATCCAAATAGATGAAGGCTCTGGTAACCCAGTCAAGGGATGATGTTTTCTTGGTTAAAGTTGGTAGCAGTGGCAAGGATGTAAGAACTGGAAGGATTTGTGATTCTTAACTTTTTAATAAAAATGATTTATTAAATATATACCAAAATGTGGCCAGATTTTCATATTTTTGTAGTAATTCTTCATGGAATTCACAAATAAAGAAGAAAGCTCTTTCTACCCCATGACACTCTAGGTAGAACATCATCTTTACATTATGAGTTATTTTATTATGCCCCCAGAGATAATAACAGTATTTCTTCTAGCCAATAAGATTTTACCTTATTATCTTTTATTGCCATTTTTCCTTTTCCTTCCTTAAAGGATCTGTAACCAGACCCAAAGGCTTCTCCATGGATTCTGCCCTTCTATCAATGACCGGAGATGTCACTTTTCAAAGCACTTGCTTCTCATCAAACCTGCCAAATCCCCTTCCCCTGCCTTTGTTAGGTAAATCTATATACAGGCCTAAACTTTGAGTTCAGAGTCCAGCTACAGTTATTTGCAATGGTAACAACTGCAAATGTCAAAGTTCAAGACATTTTCACTAAGGAGGCCTGCAAATAAGGCTGCTCAGCTTAGGGGAGAGTGGAATTATACATGATGTGGGGGCAAAGACAATATACGGTCCCTACCCTCCCAGCCTCCACACAAGCTGCTCCCTTGTTTGAGACACCCTTTCCTTCCTCTTCACCTGACTAATTTTTATTTTTTCTACAAGATGCAGCTTAGGGGCCACCTCCTCCAAAGCACTTCTCTGCCCCAATCTGGCTGGATCAGGTGATCCACCTCTGGAATCGCACAGAAATCCACAATTACCCTAATCACAGAATTAGGGTGTCTTACCTCTTTCCCTTCTCTTTGTCTCTCCTATTGGACCCCAGGAGACATGGCTTATTTATCGTTTTATCCTGGCAGGGTTCAATATGCTGGCTGAATTAATATATAACACATCTCATACATTGCTGGTAGGAATGTAACCTGGAAACCTGTTCAGCAATATCTGCTAAAGCGGTGGTGCTCAACTCGTGGTGATTTTGTCCCCCAGGGGACATTTGTCAATGTCTGGAACACTTCTGGTTATCACAACTGGAGGAAAGAGGTGCTACTGGCATCTAGTGGTTAGAGGCCAGAGATGATGCTAAACATCCTACAATGCATATTACAGGGCAGGCCCACCTAAGAAAGAGTGATCAGCCTAAAATGTCAATAGTGCCAAGACTGAAAAACCCTGTTTGAAAGCCAAACATACACCTAAACTATGACCCAGTAATCCTGCTCCCACATATACAAGCCAAAGAAAAGTGATGTATATCTCCATCAAAAAACACATACAAGGTTTGTAGTGGCTTTATTCATAAAAGCCTCCAAACTGGAAACAATCCAAAAGTCTATCAATAGGATAAATTAACTGTAGTTTATTTATACAGTGGAATATTACATGGTAATAAAATAATAAACACTGCTATATGCAATACTGTGTATGAATCTCACAGACATAACAATGAACTAAAGATTATCAGACCAAAATAACAGGCAAAATCACTCGATGGTGATGGAAGTCTGAATAGTGGTGATCTCCAGGGACAGGGGGGCACTGACCAGGAAGAGGCAGGAGGGAAGTTTCTGGGTCAATGGAAATGTTCTTTACCTTGATCTGCATATTATATGGGAGTGCCTGTACAAAAATTCACTGTGCTTTCCACTTATGATTTTTGCACTATATGTATATTATGCCTCAATTTTTAAAAATAATATACTCTTGTAAGAACCACTCTTCCAAAAGGAATCATGCATTGGTTTGCTGCCTTATAAGCAAGAATTTTTTAAGGGACCCTATGGGACACAGTTGGTAGGCGTGCACATAGGTACTTCTGGAAGGCAATTTCACAACAGACATCAAAAGCCCTAAAAATGTGCAAAATCCTTACTCAGTTCTGTTTTGATAATTTTGTTCTAAGGAAGAAAATTAGGGATATGCATACATACTTAGCTTCAAGAATATTATCATAGCATTGACTTAACAGAAAAAAGTGGAGGGAATAAACTCAATACCCACCCAAAGGGGACTGTACAATATTAAGGACTTATTGAAATGATTTTTTTTTAATTTAAAGGAAAATCTTCACAATGCCTTAATTAAAACAAAAGATGATCACCCAATAACACATAATCTATGATATATGAAGATATACCCAATATGTTAATTGTGATTTTCTCTGGGTGATGGGATATTACGGAAATTTTTTTAATTTTTTCATTTTCCTACTTTTTACTTATTTTCTAAAATGAACATATGTTACTTGTTAGTAAGAAAATGCCATACAGTCGATGTTCTTAAAATAAAAGTGAGTTTTAAATTCTAGAATTGGGCACTAAACCTCACACAAGCCCAGTGGTTGCCCACCTCCTGCAGAATGGCTCTTGAGCTCTCACTACCATGGCTGAGCTGTAGCAGGGATTAGATACAGAGCAAAAATCCTAGATTCTTCTGTAACCAGATTTGTGGGGCTGGTTACACAGAACCATATAGGTATTAAAATTCAATGAACTGTACATAAAAAAGTGAAAAGGAATTCCATGTATAAATATGAAAATAAATATTTTTGAGTGAGAAAAAATTCAAATAAAATTTAAAAGGCACTACCTTTCATGAATTATCTAGCCTAAGAGATAAATGGTGATCACTTAAGCAGCTAATCTCATCACCCCCACCACCACCCACTCACCCAGCCTCTGACTAAAAAGACACATCTGTCTTTCTCTGTAAAGTGAAGATAACTTCTAACTCACAGAGTAATTGTGAAGGTTAAATGTTACAGTGTATGAAAAATCAAGTTACAGATGAGAATTGTTGATTATTATCACCACTGAGAGCTCAAGTTTCACCTGCCACAAGAACAGACTCTTGGGAAAACAGCAAGCCATCTCTCCCAGGAAGCTCCCTTCTCTCAATTCCTCATGGCTAAGGCATGAGCTTGATTACTATATAGCTTGATTACTATACAATTTTGAGCTTGATTACTATATAGCACTGCAGAAGACTTACCGTGTATCTCACCAAGATTTTAAGTTCCTCCTGGAGCCACAGAATCTAGTACAGAGCTGAAGGTAGGCAAAGCTGCTTATTACTCCATGCAACAGAGAGGGGCCCAGTTATCTTAGCTCACAAATCCCTTTATGGCAGAAGGTCTCAGATGAATTGGTCTCCGAGAAAGATTTTTTTTCCCTTCTTACCTGTTACTCTAAAAGACTTTAAACCAAAAAATCAACAATAAACTCTAAAGATAAAACATATAACAACGTTAATTTTCAAAGCCATATGTTCCTCTCAGCTTCCCAAGGTCACGCTTGCTCCTGAATGATTACAGAGAGTTGCTGACATGGTACATGAAAAAAACTCTCCCATGAAGTCCACACCTCTTATAGAAAGAGAAAACAGCTCAGATCCCAGCCAGCCACTACAAAAGACTGACAAAGGCAAACAGATGCCAGCCCTTGAGCAGCTGTGAATCTGCCTTTTCCTTTGCCTCCTCAGAGAACAAATCACAAAACTGCTCAGAATAAGAAACCAAAAGGGCAGAGGCCCAAAAAAGCAGACGGGCCTGAATTTCATGCTGTTTCCAAAGAGTGAGCTTGCATGCTATGCTGGTTATTTGCACGGGGCAGGCAGCCACTGACAGCTTGGGGCGGGGGGGCGTATTACAGGGGACTTATACCGCATGTTGGTTAGAGAACCCTGGGCCCTGTGCTCCCCAGCAAGCATCTTCTTTCTCCAAGTGACCCTCCAACCACACAGGGGTCCAGAGCTAATCAGCCAGCTCTGTTAGCAGGAGAGACAGAAAGAGATTGGTGGGGGAAAGAGATTAGTGGGGGAGAGAACTCTCTCCATCCATTATTACTGGCTACCCTTCAGGGGAGCCTGACCCAGGGCACTAAATATACTGAAAATCAGAAGAAAGGAGCTGGGGAGACTGGTAAAAGTAAGGCGTTAAGGAGAGGTTAGGATTCTAAACCCCAACTACAGAAATACCACTATTAGGTTGGTCCAAGGATATAGCACTTCCTCCTCCCTCCCCCTCTTCCCTGGGCACCAAGTGTCTCCCTACTATGTGCAGCCCCCCAGCCCCCACCCCCAGGGCCATATGGCAGCTCTGACTGCAGATCAAATGCACAGTTGCCTACCTCCCTCATGCACAGGGCTTCTCTGAGGTTTTCAGTGCATCAAAGGGCTCCAGAGATGATAGCAATTATAATTCCTTTCTGAATAAAAGAAGACCTCCTCAGCACAAACCAGCACAAGCAATATACATTTACATATAACACACAACTGCATTCATATAAGTATACACATAATTTTTAAAGTAGGAGGCAGGCAGGAAGCCTGTTTTATACATCTAGAATCCTTTGCTTTCCTCATCTGATGCTAACAACAACAACAATTTTAAATAGTTTTTATCATGAAGGCTGATTATAAATTGAAATGCCACCCTCTTGTTCTTCTCTCTTCTCTCCCTGCCCACACAGGGAGATCTGTTAATACACTGGGCTTACAAAGATGGAAGAGAGGTCCAGGCTGCACTCCTTGCAAGCAGGGAACACAAAGGTTTTTTAGATACTGCACTTGGATAGACCTAGCATGCAGAACCTTGTAAGGTTTTAAACAGACCTCTTCGCTACCAAAATAGCTGGTGTGCAGTTCACAGCTTCTAAATAAACACATCTATCTCTTTTCACCCTGCTAGACTCAAAGGTTTTCTCGCACAAATGCTTCTGCAATGATTTTCAGCCCCCATAAATCATATTCCATTGTTTCAGGGAACATGGAAGTCAAGCCTAACAAACCATCTACCCTATCTATCCTCCCACCCCCAGCTTTCCCTCAGGAAGAGGGTATTGCAAAGAGAAAAGGAACTTCTAAATTATATTTGGATTTAAAAAGCACACCCCCACACCAAATAGGAAAACAAAATTGGGTATAAAAACCATTAATTTCTTTGGTTAAAGTGCTTGACCATGATGACTCTTAGGTCCAGGTGTGAACTTAGGGGGCTTCCAAAGGAAGTAGAATTTGAACCTAACATCGAATAACATATGAAACTGCTCTTCATGACTAAGTGCTGCAGTGGCTAGATTAAATTGCTCTGCTACAGAATTTCTCCCATTAATAGGTTACTTAGAAACATAATATTGTCTTAAAATTTGTTTCAGTAGTTGGTTCACCCTTCTCACACTATCATACTTATGATTCTTATTCATAAGTAAGTTTACTCTAAGACGATTCCCGTGTTTTGCCCTGAGATATAAGGAGCCTTGCTGCACTCTCCCAGGCAGACTTGAAGCCTGTGTCTCAAGTGCTTCAAGATCACAGACAAGCACAGCATAAAGTCAGCCAAACCAGGGCTCTGGGCTGACACAATTTATAAAGAACCAATATGGAAAACAGCTGTCCAGGGCAGGAAATCATCATGACACTCCGTAAAATGTAGGGCAGTATAAAAGTATTATCCAGGGTGATGTGAAATTTCCAACATTCCCAAACCCTTAACTAGAGCCTAAATGTAAACATGCTTTTTAATGTACCCACCCCCAAAGCACTGCACAGCTAAACTGGATTCCGCCAGCCCAGCCTAAGGGCATGGACACTCCAGCCTGCCAGAGTTTTGCAGGCTCCCTGCTGAGAATCCAGCCAACCCTACCCATAGCCCAGTGCAGCCTACCAGACTGCAGCACGCTCTCCAGATACAAGCTCAGGCATAAGCTAGGGGTCTCTCGGGCACATCCTCTCTTATGCCCTGTTCCTAACTGGCTGAACAATAATCAGGGAGATCCACAGGAAAAACGGCATCATGCCCAGTGGTGGCCACTTGCTGCCCCTCATCAACATGAGTTGCACACACTTCCCCCATTTGAACAGAGTGTGTAGGAACACGGGCCACTGAAGAGGGTGGGGCAAAGTGTCAAGCATTTGAGGAAGGATGGAAAAGGGCTAGTCTCCTCTCAGACAGGGCAGAGGTTGCTGAGTTTCTACAGAATAAGTAGTGATATTTTAAGACCCAACTCCCAGGAAAAGCATGCAGCAAAGAGGACCTCCAGCAGCCACTGTGACCTTCTCCAGATAGGAGGGACTTCTCTATGACAATAGTGATAAGCTGAACACACCTGCAAGCACCTTCTGGAAGAAGAGGACACAACTTAATCCTACTAAACGTGCAACTTTACCCTTCTCTTAGCTCTTAACGAGACCCTGAATCACAAGGAAGGGAAAGTTTCTCAGGTTAACTGGAGAAAACTAAGTGGAGTGAAGGCACCGTGGGTGGCCTCTGATAGTTGTCACTGGCCGATTCTCCAAACGCTATGCCCCCCACCCCACCTCTGTCACCTGGGGAAGACTTGTTTTAGGGACATCAGTGTAGAATGACTTCCCTCAAAGCCATGCCAGGCTTTCCGATTCTCCTGAATTAAGAAAGCTCATCTTTAGTCCATTCCTAAGGGGCGACCCCATAAGTGAGAACGGCTTCAGGTGCAAGACGCAGGGGCCGTCCCGGCAAATGACAGATCCCTCCCACGTCCTTTTCATTGGCAAAGTGCTTTGCAGCAGCCCCCGCTTCACCTCGTTCTCCTTACAGGTAATTCGGAACCCCCACACGCAGTCGGAGTAGTTCTCGCACTTTAAATCCACGCTCCCGCAACCATGTTTCTCGAAACGCACAGCTGCTATCAAGTCAACCAACGGAACATCTGGAATCCTCCCGGCCCCAGCAGACGTCCCGCTCCCGGCCAGGGTCCTCCCAGGCCGCCCCGACCTGGGCTTCCCGCCGGGGCCCCCTGCCTCTCGCGATCCCCAGGCGCGCCCGCCCCTTACCGCAGGTCTCCTCGAAGCGCGGGGGAGGGATGTCGCTCAGCGTCCGGCTCCAGCCCCCGCGGCCCTCGTCTTCCTCCAGCTCCTCCGCCTCTCGGGCCCGGGGCTGCGGCGGGCGCGGCGGGGCGGCCGAGGACAGCGACGAGCTGGTCTGCTCATCCTCGTCGTCCGAGGGGGCTGCCGAGGAGGAGCGCGAGTCGGCAGAGGTGCTGTAGAAGGGGTTCCCACTGCTGTCCTGGCCCGACTCGCCGAACACGTCGTCCGAGATCTGCAGGCTCTCGTAGCGCGAGCGGGCCGCCTCCAGCAGCGACAGCGCCTTCCTCCGCGGGCCGCCGCCGCCGCCCTCCGCCATCATCTTGGCCGCCCCCCACTCCCCCTTTCGCCCCCCAGCCCCCCACAGCACCTCCCACCCACACACCCCGGCTCCGCGGCCGGCGCCCTGCACGGTCTCTCCCCACCAGTCCAGCCCGCAGCACAGCGCCCTCCCCTTCCCCACCCCCGGCCGGTCCGCCGTCTTGGCCCGCCTTTGGCCCAGCTCCCGGCAGGGAAAAAAAACCACCCCCCACTCCCCAAAGCTACGGGCGCCTGCAGGCTGCGGTCACGGGAGCCGCGGCAGGATGCGAGCCCGGCGCTGTGAATGGCGCGAGAGAGGCAAGTGCGGCCGCTGCAGCCGCGGGCGCTGGGAGGGCAGGAGCCGTCACTGTCGCCGCCGCCGCCCCTGCGTCCCCCAGCGCCGGCCGAGCCCAGCCCGCCGCCTGCTCGCGCGCTGCTTCTCTTCGAGCCGATCCCTCCCCGCTGCACCCCTCGCTTCCCCGGCCGCTCTTCCCAGCGCGAGAGCCGCGAGAGAGGGCGGAGCCGCCTCGCACTTCCAATCCGGCCCGCCAATCGGAAGCCAGGCGAGACGGGAAGGGAGGGCTAGGGCAGGCCCGGGACGCTTCCCTAACCCCTCCCCGACCAGGGCGGGGCGAGCAGGCCGGGGCTGGCGGGAAGGAGGAGGTCTGCCGGCGCTGCACCCGGCGGGCAGGGAGGAGGGAAGCAGGGAGGGGCAGCCGGCTTCTTCCTGAGAAAGGAGGTGCCCGCCACGTTCCGGGTTCCCCTGGCGCAGCCAGCGCCTAGCGCGAGGGAACTGTCCGCTTTGGTGGTCCTGAACCAAACGGCCGCGGACGCCCACCTGGCGTGGCCAGCGGAGGCGCAGTGCTGTCCCCAGCGCCGCACAGCGGACGCTCGAAGTGGGTGGCGGGACCTGAGAGGCAAAACTACAGGCTGCCCCTGCTTCTGTTTCCAGTGGGTCAAAGCCCACTGCGCCGCATACTTCTATAAATAAA
The DNA here is from genome assembly GCA_004027775.1 of Bradypus variegatus. NCBI lineage: Eukaryota > Metazoa > Chordata > Mammalia > Pilosa > Bradypodidae > Bradypus > Bradypus variegatus. Next base: position 13,468 of record PVKY010002366.1, on the reverse strand, counting down.
AAGGCTGTCTGGCTTCCTGGATCTTGTTTTAATCAGGAGTTGGCCTTGACCGTCCATTTCTGGAGTCAAACTCGAGCTCAGCCTTGCCTATCCCTGTAATTTGAGGGTGGCATATAGAGTTAGGTATATAGGCATCTCTGATCATCGTTGACGCCTGCATTCTTTTGAACTCAAAATATTGATTACTCTAACATCTCTATTTTAACATCTTCACACACTTGCTTAATAAGACATGGCAGAATTACCCAGGTTTCGGTAAAAGAAAAAAAAAACATAGAAAAGAAAGGTTCCATCCTTTCTTCTTCCTTGGGCATGTGTGTGTGGTAGTCACCCGGTTGATGCCAATGCATCTAATCAGTCTGCCTTCTTTCTCCCTGCCCCTCTCCTACAAATAGTACAAGAAGTCACATTATCGGTGATTAGGGTCATAAAGTCACTTTCACTCGGAAATAAATCCTCAAAGATGTGAAGGCCTTACAAATCCCAATGGCCATTAACCAAATAATACTTACACAAAATGGAAAGGCATGCTGCTATTTCTCAGTGTGCGTAAAGGATGAAGATTTGGGGACCAATTTGCCACCAAATGATGTTAATTCTACCAGCAAGCAGGCGCCTTGTGGCTCATGCCCTCCCTTCCAAGCATCTTTCTTTTCTCCTCCCAAGCCAGGGGCTCTGCACAGACAGGAATTCATGATAATCAGTAAACGGCAAAGAAAGGATTCACGTGCAGTCGTTTGCTATATAGGTTGTTTGATGAATGAGGAAATGTTGCAAAGCATTTCCAACTCCCTTGGAAAATTATGCCACAGAAAACAACTAGTTTCCAGCTTGTAGTAAGGACAACATTTTAAAAACAATGACTGTATATCAATATGCCCAGAATGTGAATTGCTATTTTTGGACATTTCTATCAGTCTTTCCAGTGTAACTATTTCGTTTTTACTAGATATGAACCTGAGGGCCATATGTTAATAACAAGGACGCAGAGTCTTCCATATAGCTGCATATTATGCTAACCAGCCCATAGATTTTGAAGACTTATCAGACTTATTAGAAAGGGTAATAGTGAAGCATTAGTTAAAGATACAGAGGGCAAAACAAGAACTCATAGCTCAAGCTTTAATTCCAGGATTAGGACATTTGTAAAACTCCTGAAAGATGTCATGTAATCCATTTAAAATAATTTAATGGGGTCCCAAGAGGTGGGATCTATAGGAAAGGATTCAGTCTTTTCTTCTTTAGGGAGCCAACGACAAAGCCAGCAGTCAGCCTTGTTTTCAAAACAATGGGTTGCTTTACTACCCACAGGAAGCATATAATGGTTACAAGAATGGGCATCATCTTCTATTGTCCTTAATTTACATTTGTATGGTGCTAATCCCAAGGAAACCATGGGGCCTTTGTGTTTCCTTGGCTCACATGCCTGTTTTGCTTATGCAGCATGCAACCTTGGAAAGAGGATTATATTGATTATTTGATCACAAAAGAAACAAGATGAAAAATCAAATTTGTTTCCCCCAAACTTGTTAATAAAAATCAGATGGCTACTTCAACTTAGAATCAAGTGTTTAGCATGTTACTTTGTTTAAACAAGTGTTTTCAACCAAGAAAAGTAAAAATACGCCAACGTTTAAAGACAGGTAGCTGCTGCTTATTATGGAGCGAAGCAGGGAGAGGGAAGAAAATGAGTGGAAAACAAAAAACAAGCAATTCTCACTTGCCTAGCCTCCTCCTACTCAATTCTACCATTATGAGTAACTTTTTAAAAATAACATTATCTGTGAGGATAATTATAGAATCAATATTAACCTGAGATCTGTTAACTTTGAATCATCCTGCAAAGAATATAATTTTTGTGATATAATTAAATTTTTTAGATTAATGTGAACTTTTTGTTTATAGCTTCCCCAAAGAGTTCCAAATAGTAACAGCAATCCATTCAAGTATAGATTCCTTTGGTTTTGTTAAACCAAGAGATTGTTCTTTTATGTACCTGAGGCTAATAAAAATATTTCGCTGAGTCTAAGCCTCCTTTTATGTGTGTATGGTGCACCATTTTTTGATGCATCACTAAGAAATAAAAAAAAATGCTATCATTTAAACTATGATACAATATTTTCTTTTCACCTACAGTTTTAATTTAAACTTCTTGAAAGAACTGTTTGATAATTCTTTAGACAGATTTTTGTCATGAATTATTTGAATGCATAAATAAAAATATAAGTAAAAATAATTGGTTAAAGTTTTCCTAAAACTACACACTCAGGATCTCATTATTCTAATTCACTTTATAATTCAGAGTTGTTGATACCCAGGTTTTTCCCACAACATGTTCCTCTGAGCCATCCAGAGCCTCGGTGATGCCACATTTCTTACAAAAGTGCCCCATGATGAAGAGATGTTTATTTGCTTCAGGATCTATATTTTCTGCAGCATACTAAATAATTTAGCTTGTATGGTCAGTTTATTCAAACACGATAATTACATGGAACTTTGAATAGGAAGCGAGATCTGGTAGGTTTGTACAGGTTAGTATGAAATTTTGACAGAGAATGAGGATGTATATTTGCAGGCCCCCCTGGGAAACTGGGGAAAAATGCAGAAATGTTGGACGTCCCCACCTGGGTTGTTACTGATATTCTCACAAACACTGAGAGCTAACAATTTGGTAGGAGGAGTCTTCAATCTTGGGGTGTGCCCTTGTGAAGTTTGTTGCTGCAAAGGAGAGGCTGAGCCTACTTATTAATTGTGCCTAAGAATCTCCCCAGAGAACCCCTTTGTTGCCCAGATGTGGCCCTCTCTCTCTCTTAGCCCACTTGGCAGGTGAACTCACTGTCCTCCCCCATATGTGGGACATGAATCCCCGGGGTGTAAATCTCCCTGGCAACATGGGACATGACTCCCCTCGCTGGGTATGTGCCTGGACCCAGCATTGGGAGATTGAGAACATCTTCTTGACCAAAGGGGGAAGAGAAATGAAACAAAATAAAGTTTCAGCTGCTGAGAGATTTCAAATGGAGTTGAGAGGTTACTCTGGAGGGCATTCTTATGTGCTGTATAGATATCCCTCTTTAGTGTTTAGTGTATTGGAATAGCTAGAAGGAAATACCTGAAACTGTCAAGCTACAACCCAGTAGCCTTGATTCTTGAAGACAAGTGTGTAACTATGCAGCTTACATGGGGTGATGGTGTGACTGTGAAAACCTTGTGGATCACACTCCCAATTATCCAGTTTATGGATGGATGAGTAGAAAAATGGGGATGAAAACTAAATGAAAAATAGGGTAGGGTGGGGGGATGAAATGTTTTGGGTGTTCTTTTTTTACTTTTATTTATTTATTTATTTTTGGAGTAAGGAAAATATTCAAAAGTTGATTCTGGTGATGAATGCACAACTATATGATGATACTGTGAATAGTTGATTGTACATTGTGGAGGACTGTAGGGTGTGTGACTATATCTCAATAAAACTGTATTTAACACACACACATACAAAGTGCCCTATGATGATCTAAGCTGGCCCCCATTCTGCATGTCTTGAGGCTGGTACTTTTTTTTTTTTAATCTTATCCAAGTTTTTTGGACAATAATCAGGATTTATTTCCTTCTTTGATAATCAGGATTATTTCCTTCCATAAGAGGCCTGTTGACTGGAATGATGAGGAGTGTGGATGGCCAGTCATGCCCTAAGAATAGCAAATGAGTTGGCACAGGCTCAGGCCACGGCAGCTGTGTAAGGACATCCACCTTCCGAACCGTCACTGTAAGACAAATTCTGATTTTAAACATGTGAAAACGAGAGGGGGAAAAGAAGGATATCTTTGCGTCTTTGAATCAGTACTGTTGGTCCTTTACAATTCTTGATTTTGTAAACTGCCAAGCTGCTGCTGGAAATAGAAATGAGCCAAATTTCTAAGGTAGCAGAGATAGCCCTGGCCAGTTCCAGACTGTACAGGCCAGATCAGGCTTGGGAAATCTTTTGTGGAGAAGGCAGAGATGGATCCAGGGCAGCTGATGCTTCTCCCCACATTGCCTCAGTCACCCAAAAAGAGGTGGCTAGAGCCAGGAAAAGCTCCCGAGACTGAGAAGGGGAAGCATAGATTAAAGAGTAGCAGTTGCTAGATCATGACCAGCATCTGGTTGGAGGCAAATGTGCATGCCATAGGGCAGCATTTGGGGCCACATCTGCTACAAGTACCTAAAGATTCAACCTTGCTCAAAATACTTTCATTTGGTGAATTTGTCTAGGTGCCAACACAGAGAGGCAGAGAGTGAAGGCAGTGGGGCCAATGTTGTTGGAAAGTCTCAGTACAAATTTCTTTTGAGATGCCCTGACATCCTCACTGATTGATTGAGTCATTCTTTCATTTTTCATTCATCCAATAAAAACATATTGAGTACTTATTATGTTCCAGGCCCTCTTCTAGGCACTGGGGAGAAATCAGAGAAAAAAGCAGACCTGTGTTAAGTAGCACTTACATTCTAATTGGAGAAAGAGAGAAGAGACTTTAAAAATAAACAAATTAATGTGTAATATGTCAACTATTGATAAAGGCAGGGAGACTGAGTGGTTGTGATGGCAATGGTGACAGGTGGCTGTAACAAGTGTGGCTGTGGGTACAAATGTGTGTGTTTACGTAAGTTGGTCAGGAAAAGTTACTGTGATTGGGTGACATTCTGCAGGTACTTGAATGAATTAAGAGAGCAAACCATGTGTATTCCAGGAAGAGGGAACAAGTACAAAGCTCCAGCGGCAGCAGTGTAAATGGTAAGGACACCAGTGTAGCTGAGGCAGAGTGAACTGAGAGAGGAACTGTCAAGTGTTTGAAGGGTTAGGATTCTATTTTGAGTGAAATGGGAGCCACTCAAGAGTTTAGAGCAGAGAGGTAACCAGATCTGACTAATATCTTAAATGGATCGCTCTAGCTGAAAAGTGGAAAGCAGCCTGGAGCAGGACAAATGTGGAATCAGGAAGATCAGTTAGGACACTATTGCAATAGTGCAGGTAAAAGATGAAAAGTGTTTTGGACGAGCATAGTGGTGGTAGAAGTGGTGAGAACTATCAGGTTCAGAATCGACCTTGAAGGTAGTACCCACATCTTTCACTGAAGAATTGAATGTGAGCTCTAAGAGTAAAATGTAAGTCAAGAATAGCTCCACAGTTTTCAGGGGGGTTCTGCTTTTTAAGTTTTTAACTTTATTGGGATAAAAAAATATATATATATAAAATAAAATTTGACTTTTACCCATTTTAAGTATATAATTCAATGGTATGTGCAGCCATCACATTGTCTCCAAAAGTTTTTTATCACTCCAGACAGACACCTGTATCCATTAAACGATAACTCCCCATTCCCGTATCCTCCAACCCTTGGTAATCTCTAATCTACTTTCTGTCTTTATGAATTTGCTTATTCTAAGTATTTCATCTAAGGGGAATCATACAATATTTTTCCTTTTATGTCTGGCTTCTTTCACTTAGCATAACATTTTCAAGGTTCTTCCATATCATAGCATATATTGGAACTTTATTCATTTTTATAACTGCACAATATCCCTTTGTATATTCTTCTATTGATGGACACTTGGGTTGTTTCCACCTTTTGGTTATTGTGAATAATGTTGCTGTGAACATAGGTTTACAAGTATCTGTATCCCAGTTTTCAATTCTATGGGGTGAATACCTATGGGTATAAATGCTGGGTTATATGGTAATTCTTTATTAAACTTTTTTAGGAACTGCCAAACTGTTTCCCACAGTGGTTACATCATATTTTCTCTTTTGTTAATAAAAGCCATGCCATTGGGTGTAAAGTAGTACTCATTGTCATTTTGATTTGCATTTTCCTAGCGACTAATGATGTGCAACTTTTCATGTGCTTATTGGCCATTTGGCTGTTTGTGCATTTTCTTTGGAGAAATGTCCATTCAAGCCCTTTGCCAATTTTTTTAAAACTGAGTTGTTTGCCTTTTTGTTGCTCAGTTGTAGGAACTCTTTATATATTCTGGTTGTTAAACGTTTATCAGATATATGATTTCCAAATATTTTCTCCCATTCCGTAGGTTGTTTTTCATTTTTTGATAATGTCCTTTGATGCAAAAAGTTTTTAGTTTTGGTGAAGTCCAATTTATCTATTTTTTCTTTTGCTTCTCATGTTTTCAGTGTCATATCTGAGAATCCATTGCCAAGTGCACGGTCATGAAGATTTACCCCTAGGTTTCCTTTTAATAGTTTTATAGTTTTAGCTCTTATATTTAGGTCATTCATCCATTTTGAGTTATTTTTGTATATGGTGTGAGGTAAGGGTCTAATTGCATTCTTTTGCAATCCAGTTTGTCTGGCACCATTTGTTGAAGAGACCATTCTTTCTCCATTGAATGGACCTGGTATCCTTGTTGAAAATCAATTGACCACGGATGCTTGGGTTTACTTCTGGACTCTGAATTCCATCCCATTGGTCTGTATGTTTATCCTTATGTCAGTACTGCATTGTTCTGATTACTTCAACTTTATAGTAAGTTTTAAAATCAGGAAGTGTGAATCCTCCTTTTTTCAAGATAGTTTTGGCTATTTGGGGCCCCATACAATTCCATATGAATTTGAGGATTGCATTTTCCATTTCTGTAAAGAAGGCTGCTATAATTTTGACAGGGATTACAAAGAATCTGTATATCACTTAGGGTAGTACCAACACTTTAACAATATTAAGTCTTCCAATCTATAAACACAGCATGTCTTTCTGCTTATTTACATCTTTAATTTCTTTCAGCAGTGTTTTGAGTTTTCAGTGTACAAGTCTTTCACCTCCTTGGTTAAATTTATTCCCAGATATTTTATCCTTTTAGATGTTATTGTAAGTGGAATTGTTTCTTAATTTCCTTTTGTATTGTTTTTTGCTGATACATAGAAACATGATTTTTTGTGTGTTGATCTTATTACACTGCAACTTTGCTGAGTTTATTAGCTCTAGTAGCATTTTTGAGGATTCTTTGGAATTTCTATATTTAGGATTATGTTATCTCTGAATAGACATTTGTTTCTTCCTTTCCAATTTGAATGCCTTTATTTCTTTTTCTTGCCTATTGCTCTGGTTAGAACTTCCAGTACAATGTTGTACTAGACAGCAGCTTACTCAACCTCTCCACCTTGAAATACTTTCTTTACATAGCTTCTAGGACTCTAGTTTTTCTTAGTTCTCCTATTTTCTCACTTTTCTTAGCTGATTTCTCGCTGATGTCTAAGTGTGCATGTGCTCTAGGACTCAGTCCTCAGACTCCTCCATATCCATACTCAATCTCTAAGTGAGTTTGCCCTTTAGCTTATCTACCATCTATATGTTGATAACTCCATATATATATATATATATATATATATATATATATATATATATATATATATATATATATCTATATATATCTCCAGTTCAGACCTGGGTTTTGAATTCCATGTGAGACATGTCAGCATGGTTGTGGTTTTCTCTAACAGCATTCAATTGCCAGGGACAGACACAGGGTTGACAGAGGGTTGGATTTTACCAAAGCGGGGTTTTGCCAGTCTTGTATGATGAAGGGAGAGAGTATAAGAAAATGATTACAAAGATGAGCCTGGAATCTATGCACAGTAATGAGGAAAATGAGAATTTGGGAGAAGTATTAAGGAACATGAAAAAGCGAGTAAGTTGATAGTTTCTCATCACAGGAATTTTTTTTCTCTTCTGACTTTTTTTGATACTTAACATTCCCAGGAAATAATTTTGGGCAGTCGGATCCCTGCAAAGCAGCACAAACAACTCTGATTAGTGTTTCAACCTGCCTTTTTTTCTCAAGGTTTGAAATCAATTTTTGTTCAACAAGTGAACATGGTGAGGCATTTAGAGTGAAGAAAAAAAAATACATATTAGGAGTTACATTTTCATAGTCTTAGATAATGGGGTAATTTATTGAGTCAGGGCTGGTCCTAAGGCCCTTTTCACGATTGTGTTAGTTGGTCTTGTGTCCCTTCCCTGCCTCATTGTTGATATCATCCCTCCTTCAGCACACCTAACCCCTACTCCACTTGCTCTCCAACAGAAGAAAGAGATCCCGTACAATTACTATTCCTAAAGTATGTTTGTATTGATAAGGAGAAACTGCAGGCAGAAGTTGTTGTTCAAGACAAATGAATGATTGCTTAGTGGAAGAACCTCAGGTGTTCGAAGAAGGAAGGAGGAGATCTTCCCTGAAAGAGAGGAGCACTTCTCAACGTTCCTAAATTCACAAACCTGTAGCTGGCACTGATGCAGTTTAAGGCATAAATTTGAGTTTTGGGGTTAAACTCTGATCCAAAATATTAAATTGATATCTGTCCCTCAGGTGAGAAGGACCAGAGGACGTTGCTTCTAAGATTGTCTGTGAAAGACTAAGCACCCACTAAAATCCCACTTAGCAAACCTGTACCATCAGCTGACTAGAATGCAATATGCACTCTAATTTTAGGAAGAAAGCAAAACCACAAGATAAAACACTCATGACAAGGATTTCATCAAATTTGGTGCAACCTCTGACCAATTCTCCATCTTCATTTGCTGTGATTTTTTACTAAGCAGCAATGTGGAACTAATAATTCTTGGTTACCATGAGCAACTCAATTATCAGAGAAGCATTGATCTTGAACGTTTGTTCTAATTACTAAGGCAGAAGAGAAGACTAATGAAGATAGAAGATTTTCAGTAAGGTTTAAACAAAAAGGATTTCCCACTTCACTCTAATTAAGCCAACACAGATACCCCCTTCCCATAACATTCCAAGTAGTTGATATTTTTCTGACACGTTATTTGGTTCCTTAAGGAAGACAATTAAATAAAGAAAATCCACAAAAGTGATAGTTAATGTTTACTGCATGCATTCTCTATGCCAGGGTCTGTGTAAGTGGTTCATATGGAGTATCTGATCTAATCCTCATGAGAAACCCTATGAGTTCAGTATTCTAATTATCCCCATTTTACAGAGAACAAAATTGATGCTTTGAGAAATGAAGTCAATTTTCCAAGGTCATACAACTAGTGTGTGATGGAGTTAGAATTAGGACTCAAGCCATGAGATCTCAGATTCCAGACTGAACTCCAAATGGTGGCTGTCACCTGTTCTCCCCACCCCACTTCCATTTAGGGACAATCCATGATATTTAAACCATAGAGGCTGTGGTTTAAAGGAGTGACTGCTGGCTTTAACTATTCATATCCACGGTGGAAGGGCTGCCTCATCTGTTCTGCTTCAGCACTTCCTCTGCCTGGGAAAGTATCCATCTTTCAAGCCATCAGTATTAATTGTTGCTCAGGGTTGAATAAAGCTGCAGGGGTCACACACAGTTTACTACGTGGCACCCATATTTCTTTCAGAAAGCCTGAATAGCATGGTATTCACTTTGAGACAAGAAGGAAGGATGGGGGGATGTTAAGTGGAATGCACAGAAATATTTCTGGGCCAGTAATGATTACTCTTGGGATTATCTTGCTGGTGCCTGAAATGTATTAATCTGCCTTACGATTACTTGTCCCCTAATAATAATCAAAACCCCTGGGATGGATCAACTATGGCTCCATTTGCCATAGTTCTACGTTTGAATGTATTTATCAGGCCCTTTCCTGAGAATGCAGTTGAAGGGGAAGAATGACGGGTGGGCAGAAAGAATCCGGTGGGAGGAAGTCTATTACATGCGCAGAAAGGAGAAGCCAGAGCTCACCAACCAAGCCTTCCCCGGGCGTATGGCGCCTTGCGCAGCGTGGGGAGTTGTGCTCCGAGACTCCAGTCCAGCCGGGACCAGCAGATGCCTCCGCCTTTGGGTTTTCAGATCCTACAGGCCCCTTCTTTACTCAGCAGTAAGCCGAAGGTGGAGAGTTTTGGTGGAATGCATATGCACCAAGAAGTGAAACAAAAACATTTGACGCAATTTTGTGCAGGGTTTTCACAGTTCTGGAAGAACAAGATACATATGCAGGTACCAGCTATAAAATATGAATTGGGTAGTTTTGGTGATTCTGCATATGAGTTGAATGCTATTATATTTGCTTTAAAAACTGGCACTGCAAAATATAAATATGAATAATAAAATTCATGCTAATAATAAAAAAAATTTTCTTTACTTACAATGACATTCAACAGCAAGTAAAAATGACCATGACAAGGCAAGAAAGAAATCTTGGCAGAAAGGAAAATGATTTATATTTTAGTACCTTTAACGGTGTTTTCCTCATGCTCTTTGAACAAAAGACCCCCTATATTCATTTTGCACTGGGCCCTGCAAAATCATGTAGTGGGCGCTGGTACATTTGTGCAGTGTCTCGATGACCCAGTGGGGCAAATGTCATGAGGTCCTGCCCTGACACACTGGCACCAAACTTAAACAAAACTTTAGGGTAAAGGGGGCACCCTCAAATTGAAAGAAACAATTTCTGAAATGTGGGCAAATTTGGATTTGAAATAGAAATTAAGTTATATATTTTTTGTATACCTTAGTTAATGACTGAGATGTATTTGCAATCTTACAGTGAAATCCTTTGCAACGAACAAACAGCTTTTCTGTATAATCCCGCAGATTCATAATCAAAACAGCCCCCCACAGCTGCCTGCTTTGGGATTTGGCCATTTATGTTCAGTGGCTACAAAAACTTGCCTGGGGCTTTCTTTGGTTCTAGCAGAAAATTAACTGGAAGATGAATTGAGCATTTAGGCATCTCACTAACATTTGTTTGTTTTTAATCGTATCCTACTTAATCGTCCAATCCTAATTAAGCTCTTAGCATCATAAAGCAGGGACAAAGTTAATTACATGTGCATTGGCCACAATGTGCCTTTATTATTTTTCCTTTTGTGGTTATTTTAGATGTAAGAGAGAACTTCATTCAGAGTCCATAATTCGGCAAACAAAAGACATTCATGAAACATCTTCAATGTCCAAGATAATATTAATTGTCAAAATTAACCATTTCCTTTCCTCTGTTGAAGGGAGATAATTTTTCCATTTTTTTTTTCTTTCTTGAGAACTTTTCTCCAGGGAGGATCTTCAAAAACTTAGGAAGTATTTAAAAGAAACCCACTGGCAACTGGCTGAATCGTTCTTCAGAGTAGAACGAATTCATTCAAAACAGGTCATCAATCATGGATATCCAGGCAACAAGAATTTGCTTTTAACATCTCAAAGGAGTCCAACCTTATGAATAAAAATAACTGTGATACAGATAGTTTCTGTTATAAACAACTCTATTTCTTAAGGACTATGTGCCAGGAACTGCTAAATACTTGAACTTGACCCACATCATCTCCTGTGCACTTCACAACAGTCTAGCAAGTGGCACATTAGTTTTATCTCCATGTTAAGGATGAGTAACCCAAATTGTGATAAGAAATTACACAACTCTCCCCAGGTCACAGAATTGCAGAGGGACCAGCTGGGATGGAAACCCTCACTGATGCCAGGGCCTGTGTTTGAAAACACTGGGTTGCACTTGCTTTTCACAGCTCAGCGCTGCTGTCAGAGGAAGAGGTGAGCTGTCACACCTGCCAAGACCCACCTTTGTTCCTTAAAGTAATCCCAGCACAGCCTTGACTGACTACACCAAGTGAGGGACGAGACCTGAATGCAGCACAGGACTTATGTGAGTATAGCATGAAAAGGGTACTAACGACTCATAGAGTGGATAGCAAGAAAGGGGGCTTGGAGACGCATATGGGTCCCTGTGCCAGTTTGGATGTATTGTGTCCCCCAAAACGCCATGTTCTTTGATGCAATCTTGTGGGGGCAGACGTATTAGTGTTGATTAGATTGGAATCCTGTGATTGAGTGTTTCCATGGAGATGTGACTCAATCAACTGAGAGTGAAACGTTTGATTGGATAATTTCCATGGAGGTGTTACACCCCACCCCCCATTCAGGATGGGTGTTAATTGGATCACTGGAGTACTTTAAAAAGAGCCACACAGGCCCAGATGCTGCTGCAGAAGAGAGGCAGTTTGAAGATGGCCGTTGAAAGCAGACTTTTGCTCCAGAGAAGCTAAGAGAAGACAAATGCCCCAAGAGCAACTGAGAGTGACTTTTTGAAGAGCAGCTGCAGCTAAGAGAGGACAAAACACCCCAAGAGCGACATTTTGGACAACGCCGTTTTGAAACCCAACCTGGGAGCAAGCAGACGCCAGCCACGTACGTGCCTTCCCAGCTAACAGAGGTTTTCTGGATGCCAGTGGCCATCCTCCAGTGAAGGTACCTGATTGTTGATGTTACCTTGGACACTTTATAGCCTTAAGACTGTAACTTTGTAACCAAATAAACCGCCTTTTATAAAAGCCAATCCATTTCTGGTGTTTTGCATTCTGGCAGCATTAGCAAACTGGAACAGTCCCTGTTAGTGGTCTCTAAACAATTATTGTCACCTTTCTTTCTCAGAAAAACAAAAAAAGTTTTGAAAACATACCACCAATGTAAGCGTATTTATTTATGTATGCATAGTTATTTATAAATTATAGACTGGACTACTGTACTGAAGTATTATGTGCATTGTAAATGACACATATAAGATAAACATTTTAAAGGATGAGATAAAAATTAAATAGAAATAAAACTTCAAGTATTTTCTTCTCACACCTCACTGGACTATCTTTCAAACACGCCTTTAGAGAACGCTTTTTAAAAGAGAGAAATATAAGACTTTGATTTTTACTATTACATCCCAGGATTAATTTCTGAAGTGAGAAAATAGAGCTGGTTTTTAAAGACACATCCTCAGTGATGATTAGAGAAAACAGAAACCTGAGCCCTTTGGCGTTTCCAGTTGGTTCCCGGCCCACTGATAAGTGATTCAACATCAACTGGGGGCTTAAAGCCACAGCTTTAGAACTCAGACCTCTCATCTCAGATGTGCCAACCAAAACTTTTAAAACATATTTCACTTAAAATACACACCATTGAAAAAACTTTTAGTCATTAATGGTCCAAAATTCAAAGTGTTTAAGGGCTTCTTTCAGGTTGAAAAAAACAAAACAAAACCAATAAGCAAAACTTTAGGGAAAAACATAACTTTATTCGAGGGAAGTGGCAGAAACATAGGACATGAGAACAAGAATGATTTTTAGAGAACTGTTGGTCAACCAGACAAGCGATGCAATGACCCAAAACTGTCAGAACTGTAGAATCTGACACAATACACTTCCCAGTGGAACATTGTGTGGCAGCCAGGAGCAGATGTGAATGAGAAGCCCCCACACATGCCGTGAGCAGCTGTTTTCCCTCTCTCCTATGGGAAAGGAAGAGTAAAGGGATTTACTCCTTAGTGAGATTTCCTGATTGTAAAAAACTGTAAGCGTGGTGATGAGTGGATGAAGTAGGTTTGGAAAATATCTGGATGCCTGAAAACGTCAGGGCTTTAAGGTAACCACCCTGTCATTTCATTCACTACTATTTTATTGAAGACCTACCATGTACCAGGCTCTCCTT